>VDFB02100674.1:0-31325 GCA_007258455.2 Sequoia sempervirens | reverse complement strand
AGTTGGTGAAGGTGTTGGGAGGAGAATAAGTGAGAACATTCCTTAAGATTAAATTAAATAGTAGATCCTATGAGGAACGAAGTGATGATATAACTGATTAGGAGTATTTTGCTTGGAAGAAGGTCAATAGAAGAATCAAGGAGCGATGCCATGCTTGATGGAAGACAATAAGGGCCATTTTGATGGAAACTGCACAAGGGAAAAGGTGTGAGGTAAATTGTTGGGGGGTTGCATAGTATATAAAACTAATGAAAATGTATGTAGAATTGAGTTTTGTGAAGATTCAAATTGAAGACCTGAGAACATGGGTATGTGAGCTAAGGAAGGTTGTTGAAGGCCATATGTATTTGAATTGATTTAATTAATAAAAAATATTGGATTTGATACAATTATGTATTGTTTCGAGGCAGAGCATTGCCCATACAATGTGTAATTGATATTTTGTGAGTTAAGGAAAGTTGTTTATTTGAATTTGAGTTAAATGAATAAAGTTTGAGTTTGTTGCGATCATTATTTTATTGAATGTTGAATTTGAGTAGAGGTTTCCTGTAGAAAATTCTTATTATGTTTTGAGTTGGTGTGTAGAGGGGAGGACCCTCTTGCATCATTAATCTTAGTTATAACTTCATATTTTGAATTCATAAAATAAATATAGAGGTATCTAGAAGCATCGTCAACTAATGTAACATAATAATGAGATTTATCCATCAAACCAAACACATTTGGATGAATAAATTCTTGCAATATCTTAGCTTTCTTACTTCCAATAGGAAATGGAAATCTATTTTTTTCAAAACACACAATGCTCACATAAATATTTTTTTCCTAATAGAATAATTAGAAAAAAACTATCAACCAAAATTTTATTAAGAATGGGCCTAGGACCTTTTTCACTTATGTGTCTCAAATGATGGTGTCACATCATACATGTATTTTTAGTGTTTGTTACATAGGTAGAATTAAAAAATATGGAAGCATTTACCCTAAACAAGGTACCAATCTGAGATCTTCTAGCAACCAACAAGTTTCCTCTTACCAACCTACAATTAGACATGCCAAATGTCACATGCACACTAGAATCATTTAACCTGGATATAGAAACTAAATTTCTCACATCTTGGAATATAAGAAAACATCAAGAGTTCAGACCCTTTCATCATTGAAACATAACTATACCTTTTTTACTAATAAACATTATCTCCAAGAAAAAATGATCCTCCATCATAAGCTAAATATGTAGAAAACCACTTCTTGTGAGGATTCATTACAATTGGAGAAACCTAAACCAATAATCCAAGTATCATCACTCATAGTGTTAGAAGAAATAAATAAATGATCATTATCAATGTTATCAAAAGATTTTTCTATGGATGTGTAATGGTGTGAATTTGCACCCCTAGAAAATTTCCCATTTCCATACCCCTCACCTTAGAAAATGTGATTTTGATGATGTAATTTCCATATCCGCCACCTTTTCTCATCCACCTGGTAGCTCATTCTCGTGTTGGTGGAGGAATTCTTTCAAGGACACACATGCCACACAAAAGTTTGCACGCCATGTTGTCATCCTGACAGGATTCTTGCCTCTGGAATCTATAGAGGCGTTACATTTCTCTATTGGTGATAAACTATAACGTCTCTACCCCCCTTAACTGATGCCAAATGACCCTTTTGCCTCCTTTCTATTCAAATTTCCTAACTCTTCATTCTATCCAACTTCTACACTATTCTTGAACTGTTGGCTGAATTATTCATGCTCTATTGATCAACTATACACTTCCAAGCTTCACCATCACTCCATCTTAGTTGCAAGCTACTAGTTTCTTGGCTCCTCCACTCTGTTTGTTGCGATAACGTCATTGTTGAACTTGCAAGGTCACTCTTTCCTCTACTTTCCTTGAGAGCACGTAGTTTTGAAGGTGATATCTTCCATTATCCATTGCTTTTGCATTATTGTATTTACGTAGTAGTATATTGTTGTTTGTGTTATTTCTTGGAACTTCTACTTCCATACACTTCTTTATCATTTTCTACACTTGTTGCTATCTGGTTACCTGTGGAGGTGGAAACACCAAAGCTGGGGACTGACCAAGGTAGTCCTCTAAAAATAGCCCCAACATTGTCCTTGGTCTTGTGTGTGTAGGTATTCTCATGTGGAGCTCATTGAAGATTTGATTCTCTAGTAGAAAGGTCTATTTTTCTCACCTCCTCTTCATCAATCCAAGTGTAGTTTAGTTAAAGTATTCTTCTTGTTGTGTTTCATTTATGTACTTGTCTATTATTCTATTATAGCATAAAACTTCATTAGTCAAGATGTTAGTTGTACTTTTGGTGTTTTAATATGTCTCTAAGACCTGTCCGTACGGATTTCAGTGCACCACTAAGATGCCAGCGAGCCGTGCTAGAGTTTGTATCTTGCACTATCGTTCTCAGGTAGAGAGTTGTCTGAGCAATAGGTTGGACTCTAGAAATCAACTCGCACTGACCCCCTGAAACACTTAGGTTAGCAGAAGGACAATAGTGACCAGATTGCTCTTCCTTTTCAACCTTGATATCTCGACCTTTTTGAACCACTTAGCAAACTTGAGGTAGATCAAGGCAGCCTATTGCTTAGGACTCTCTCATGGCCTAGAGTACTGAAGGAGCCAATCCCCATCCTCTACATTTTGGTGAACCAGACGTGAACTATTTCTATTTCGTATCTAGGTATTGAAGAACCTTTTCTTGTATCCTAGGCACGTTATAGGTTTGTGTGTTGCAGGGCACATAGCCTTGCAACCCAACCTACAACCCCTAGCAACATAGTTAGAGGGGATCAGATATTGGGAGGTGAAATTTAGATAGGTCACCTTATAATTTGTGAACCTTTAGAGTATTTTGAGGAAGTCCTCTCGAAGTACGTAAATATGGTTTCATTTACACGTGTTCCTCCCACCCAACTTGTGAATGGATCACCAAACATAACTTTCACATCACAAGACCTTCCTATTAACAAAGAGCCTTCTCCTCTATACATTCTTTCTTGCATCAATGGGAGCAGCATAACTAGTATTCTGGTTGACCCCACGTGTCGTGTGAATGTTATAATAGAGGAGACTTTGCTGGTAAATTTCTTACATAAGGACAGGTATGATGAATCAAAGAGAAACATATGTACACATGATGGAATCTCAGTCCCTCCACTTGGTTCCATCACTCTCTTAGTATTGGTAGGACCTAGGATTGTAAATACTCCTTTTGATATCATCTCAAAGTCAAACTTGTTTAGGGTGAAACTAGGCATCCCATGGCTAGTTTCCATGAATGTGGTCGGTTCGGTAATTCATAAGTGTTTGAAGTTTTCTCACAAAGGCTCTATGCACCTTGTGCATGACACCAGATATAAATCATTGGTGTCGCATGGGGCTGATCGTTAGATCAGTTTTGGCCTACCCCAGTCAGTCCACTTCCTCCAAGGATGGATTTGTTGTATTGCACCTATGTCAAGTACAAGACTGGGGGAATTACATTGAATATGACCTACCCTACGTCCCCAATGCCATCTCTATCAAGGGTTGCATGATCATGTAACAGCAAGGTGCCTCCTCCTCTCAAAAAAATGGGAAGGGGAAGCTTGCATGCACCCAAGAGCCTTCATCTTCCTTTTTTCGTTCCATCCACTTCTACCTCTCATCCTGTTGTGGCACCTTTGGCCTTTGCTCCCATGTCTCACATGGGGAGTCTGATGGTGCCCACTTGGTAGAAGGCCAAGTGTCAACTATTTGAACTTCCCATCTTTCCCATGATGTTGAGGCCCATTGTCTATGGTAAGGGGGAGGGCCCTCGTGGAGTTTTCCTTATGTCTCAGCCTCCATGACCTCCTATCACTCCCGACCCTCAGGAAGTGAATGGGAAGAGGCCTTATATTGAGGCTCATGTGTATGCTTCTCCACCTATCGTCATTTCCATTCCTGCACTTCCTACTCCTACTCCCATCCAAGAGGTTTCCCTTGCACTGGAAACGGTTATGGAGGACATGCCTATGTTAGAATAGGAGCCTCCCTTTCCTTCTCAAGCAATGATTTCTAGTTCTCAGAGCTAACAAAACTAGCTTGCACATGAGCATAAGCACCATAGAAAGGCTCTAGCCACTGAACAAGTTGTCCTGTAGAGGCAGAAGGGGGACCAATATCTCCTATTTCAACATCTCTTATTGTGCCTCCCTCTTTTTCTCCTTATACTTTAGTTCCACTCACCTCGATTTTGGTTTTGGATCCTTCGACAAATGTTGATGACCCTCACCCCACAAGGGTGTAGGTGTTCATCATTCCCTCCATGGAGCCCCCTCTCTTGATGTCCCTTCCAGAAATCCCTCCATTTTCTTGGCCCGTGGATATGCCGAACACCACAGTGATGTTTGTAGTAGCTTTGTCCTCTTCCTCCTCACCTTCCACTTCTTTTGTGGGGATTTTTCATCCTCCATTGAAGTGTAAGTCATAGGATGAACTCGCTCCCATTGGAGGTTGGAAGAATTGATCACCTTCTTCGGAGGGGAGTTATGTTTTGGCTTGCATCGTCCTCATGATGAAAGAAGCCCCAACATCTCCTGAGTTTTTAACTATCCCCCTTGATGAGGTTGATGGTGGATCTTGGGCACATTATTCCTCTCCCACCCAGTTAACACATGACACTCTTGTTAAGTGCATGTTTAACTCAATGTTTGATGTCCCAAATTTTTTAGTGATCTTTGCGAGGCCATTTACTTTTACCTCACAAGAGTTGAGTGAAGGAGACCTTGAGGGGAATTCTTCCTTAGCTCTTGTCAGAGGAGAGTTAGAGGTTGCTCCCCTCACTATCCCGCCCTTGTAGGCTCATCTGTCCTCCCCATATGATGATTTAGATTGGGAGAATGATGACCTCTTGGTTGATGAGGACTAGAAGAGTACCTCTTCTTTATCTATAGATTAGATTTGTGTGTGTGTTATGTTTCCCACATGCTTTTCTTTATGTGTTCCTGGGGGACCCTTGCCACCCTTGTAGGTGCTTGGATACATGAGTGATATTGTGTCATAAAATTCCCTATATGTTCCATCATTCTTCTATATGTTGTAAATTTGTTTTTTGACAATTGGGGATGATGTAAAGTGTTGGGGGCATTTAGGCCTCCCTTCCATGTTGAACCAATTTTTTATTTTCATTTTATCTTCACATGCTCTTCTTCAAATTTGGGAACTTTTGGGACTGATGATATTTCGTATATATTATGGGTTACCTATAAGAATTGATCTGACCCTGAAGTCCCAAATCCCCCTATCTCTTGATTTCTTTGTCTCTATTTGTTCCTTGTTTCCTTTGTTTTTGCTTGCTTCTCTTTCTATTTTCTTTATTATGTTGTGGTGCTTATGTGTTTTCCCTCGTGTGCGTGATAAAATTTCCATGTTTACATCTCGTTATGTCTCATGGGCCATAACATCACTCCCTTTTCTTTCTTTCCTTGGGATGTCATGTGCTCCTTTGAGTCACACACACCATCTTAAGAGGGGCTACCACACTTCTCTAATTTTCAATAAGGTGAATTTGGTGGCCAACCAATACCTTACTAAAAATTATGCATTTTTCAACAGTCGCATTCTTCAACAAGGATCCCCTTAGCAATATTTTCTTTCAAAAATGAATTCATAGCAAAAAGAATAAAAAAAATTGCCTTCGAGAAGGAAATTCTTTTAATCGGATTCCTTGATGAAAGAGATCTTTCAAAAGGATTCCTTGATGCTAGGATCATTTGTGAAAAATGTTATTCTTTTCAATTAGAGTGTCCCTTTGAATGGGTCCCTTGCTATCTTGAAGGGTTCCCGAGGGACCCCTTTGAAAACTTCTCCTTTAATTGTTTGCTATGGGATATGATTGTCTATCTACGTGACTTTTTCTTGCCTAACATGTTTTATCTACAACTTAACATGTTGCTTTACAGGACCAAGCACTTGTAAAGTCACTTTCATAATTGAGCTTGGAGGATCAAGCACCTCGTCAAGCTTTCCTTGCAGGACCAAGCACCTATAAGGGCCAATCAAAATATGTAGAGCCTTTTGTTTCTAGCCCCCTAGAACTGAGAACTTGTGGCACCTCCTTTGCAGGACTGAGCAGTTTGAAGCACTTTCATTTTGTAGGATCGAGCACTTTTAGAACCTTTGTTCATCTTTTGTAGGACCGATCACCCGTGGGGCCAATTCTGTAGGACCAAGCACCTGCACAACTTTGTTCATGTTTTGCGGGATTGAACACCTGTAGAGCCAATTCTATAGGATCGAGCACCTATAGAGTTTTTTTCACCTTTCATAGGACTGAGTACTTGTGTAGCCACTTCTCTCTCCTACACATTTAATCATGTTAGATTGCGGTCTACTTCCTCGATGGTTCAGGTATTTTCTCTTGAAATTTTTCTCTACTTTACCTTGCATTCACTGATGCGTATGCTCACTAAAGTGGGGCGAAAATGTAATGGCATGAATTTTCACCCCTAGAAAAATCCCCATTTTTATACCCCTCACCTTACAAAATGTGATTCCAATGATGCAATTTCCACATCTGCCACCTTTCCCCGTCCACCTGGCAACTCGTTTTTGTGTTGGTGGAGGAATTTTGTTAGGGACATGTGTATTGTGTTGTTGTCTTGATAAGATTCTTGCCTCTATAATTTGTAGAGGTGTTATGTTTCTCTATTGGTGAGAAATTGTAACATTTCTGCCTCCCTTGACCGACACCAAATGACCCTTTTGCCTCCTTTCCATTCAAATTGAATAACTCTTCATTCTATCCAACTTCTTCACCATTCTTGAACTCTTGGTTAAATTCTTCATGCTCTATTGATCAACTACACACTTCCAAGCTTCACCATCACTCCATTGTAGCAACAAGCTACTAGTTTCTTGGCTCCTCCACTCCGTTTTTTGCAACAACGTCATTGTTGGAGAACTTGCAAGCTCACTCCTTCCTCTAATTGCCTTGAGAGCACGTAGCTGTGAAGGTGATATCTTCCATTGTCCATTGTTTTTGCATCATTGTATTTATGTAGTAGCATATTGTTGTTTTTGTTATTTCTTTGCACTTCTACTTCCATACACTTCTTTATCATTTTCTACACTCGTTTCTATCTAGCTGTCCATGGAGGTGGAAACACCAAAGCAGGGGATTGACTGAGATAGCCCTCTAAAAATAGCCCAAACATTTTCCTTGGTCTTGTGTGTGTAGGTATTCTCGTGTGGAGCTCATTGAAGATTTAATTCTTGGGTAGAAAGGTCAATTTTTCTCACCTCCTCTTCGTCAATCCAAGCATAGTTTAGTTAAAGTATTCTCCTTATATTTCATTTATGTACTTGTTTGTTATTTTGTCATAGCATAAAACTTCATTAGTTAGACTATTAGTTGTACTTTTGGTGTTTTGATCTATCTCAGAGACCTTCCATCTGTATGGATGCCAACACACCATTAAGATGCCAGCACACCGTGTGGAGTTCATATCCTGCATTATCATCCTCGAGTAGAGAGTTGTCTGAGCAACATGTTGGACTCTAGAAATCAACTCGTCTGAATCCCTAAAACACTAAGGTTATTAGAAGGATAACAACAACCAGATTTCTCTTCCTTTTCAACCTTGACATCTCGACCTTTCTGAACCACTTAGAAAACTTGAGGTAGATCAAGGTAACCTATTGCTTAGGACTCTCTCATGACCTAGAGTCCTAAAGTAGTCGATCCCCCTCCTCTACAGGATGAATCTAAACTATTTTTATTATTTATACACTCCTTCTTCACATGTAACTCCCAATGAGCCATAAATAACATAAATATCCTCCATACCAAGAATATATGGCATGTTTAACTTGTAGATCCTTCATAATGGTCCATAGTCCAAGATAGAATCCAAAATCATAGGGCAGCAGCCAACAACATGCCATATACTCCACTAATCAATTCTCATGTTCTAGTTGATAAATTTACTAGAAATAACTTTGTAACTATTGGTGATTTGAGTTGTAAGTCCCAAATACCTAAGGGTAGATAGCCTCCCAAGTGGTATGGGTGTCAAACCTAGGAAGAGTACCATAAAACCTATGTTTAGGTTGGGAAAATGAGGACCAATTACTATGGTGGGCAGAACCTCCTTCACTTCTAGTTTTGAAAAACTAAGGGGGAATCCCTAAGGTGTTGAGTTATATGATATTATTGGGACTAAACATTTACCTTACCACAAAGCATACCCATTGCATAGTGTATCCCTATTTTGGCTGTCACAATGTACCTACATTCTAGTTTAGAAATACAAATCTATGCACCTTTATATAGCAAAAGAGGATTATCATGTAGAGTGTGTAAAATATAGATGAACAATTGTTAGTGTTGTTATGCACTCATACATGGAAGCGTGGACAAAGTAATATGACACAACTAAAAGAAAAATAATTATTTACTTATTTTAATGTATTGGGGTGATGAGAAGTAAATTCTATAACAAATCAGTGCTAATTTTAGAAGGGGAACATATTCATGAATTTATTTAAAACATGTAATGATTGCAATTTCTTTGTGACATCTTAATGAAGGTTTCATTGTTTACTATACCCATTAGAATGCATAAGTAAACTAGGTTCTACACATATAATCAAATAAATAATAGAATTTATAAAATATTAAATGAGTCTACTTAGTAATCTATAAACAAACCTACACATTTCCTTATTATTGTGAAAATACACCATACAAAAATTTTGTAGGATTTTTATAGTCATCTAGTAGGCCAATCGATCACATATACATCCACAAATTAAGATAATGTGAATGGAGACACTTAATTAAGGTTTATTCTATACTTCAAAAATATTCTTTAGAGATTACAATAATTTCATTACAAATTTGGGATGAATCTAGATAATCAAAATACCAAAAAAAAATGTTTTCCTTTTGTTGGAGTTGAAACCCTCATTGCCTAGAAGTGTCTTCTTCTTATTTATTCTCCAAAATAATTTCCCCATTCCTTCAATAATGAAAATGAAGGTCCTTATACTCCATTTAAAGTCATGCCAAAGTGGGAAATATGTAAACTTACAATAAAATACCAAAAATTTGTGACCTCAACAATTTTAGGGGGTTCCCATACCTCCACATCACGTTTTAATCACTCGTGTACCTTAAAATCACCTCAATCATGTTCTCGTGTATCCATAGAGTATGAGGAGTCATCTTACTTCTATCTACAACACTTTTGGTCATTAATAGAGTCAACAAAAGGTGGGAGAGTAGGTGGGGTAAATTAATGGCATGTAGTTGGGAGAGTAAATACAATGACATTATATTTTGCACTCAAAACCCCATCTAAAATTATTTTTGAAAACTAATATGGGCTTCCATAATATCTATTTTTATTTTATAGATTGACTATATCACATTCCTCCTTGTAAAGATATTGGCCCTAAACAATTGTTGGTATTGTAGGTGAAAACTAGAATCATGTCAGGCCTTGGAGGTGATTCAAGAACCATGACAAACCTTCAAAAAACAAACTAAACGTAGCCCTCTCTTCACTTGTCGAAGATAGACTGACCACCTTTTTGGTGGAGGTTTTTGGTTCTTGATCCCTTATAATGCTCCAATGAATCCCATATTGGAAATATTACCTCTTCTTATTATTACTTCTTGGTTGTTAGAGCTTTGCCACCCTATAGGAACTCTTAACTTGCTTCGACATTCATGGATTTGTTGGGAACTAGGGCCATGCCAATAAATTTGTTTGGAGTTAGAAATTAATTACAAACTAGATGCCCATTGGGAAGTTAATTTAGTTCTAGAACCATGTCAAAACTTTTTTCTTATAAAATACTTAGCTCTTGTTGGGACTTAGACACCTGTCGAGAACCTAATGAAGTTCTAGAACCTCCAAATCTTGACACACATAATACTTTCATTTTATTTACTTTTTCCATTGTATGCCCCTTTTATATGTTGGTACTTGGAAGTTTTAGGTTTTAGGAGGAACTTGGAACCTATATAAGAGTGGTAGGCATCGAGTTGCAAAATAGATTAAAAACCTGAAATGTAAAGTTTCAAGTCCTTATCAAAGTCTAAAGCCCAATTATTACTACGTATGTCAAGAGTAGAAAGAGAATTGGAACTATAACCTAAGGTTCCAAGTTTCAATTGGGGCCCGAAGTCTAAAAGGATAAATAGAAATAACATGTCAGGGAATGAACTCTAAGAGGAAATATGGATTTGAAATGTAAAATTGTAGGATCCTCTTAGGACCCAAGGTCTACCAATAAACCAATTTGAAAATCTCTAGAAGTGGAAAGCGTGGAGCATAAGAAAACATGAACTTGGAACCTAAGATTCCAAGTCCGAATCAAAGTCCAAAGCCCACAAAGAAACACAAGGCATAACCACAAAGCTCCAAATTAACATATTTCACTAATGAATTTTTGATGAAAATACTTTGAATGAATACCCTTAGATAATTATTTAACATAGGGGACCCAACTAGAGATTTCTCAAATCATTTATCAATAAAGGGTGAGTTAAATAGACACTTTTAAGGTAAACCAAGTCAAATATGAGATACATAAAAATGAGATGCCAACAATAACTATCACTACAAACTCTACCTCATTCATGAATGCATATAAAAACCAATATAAATATTCTCATGGAATATTAATTACAAATTACTTTCCAGTTACACCCTAGGCATCTAATGATACTTTCCAAGAGTGTTAGAGATACATAAAATATACATAGTATTACAATGTAAATGACACCTTAATCCTCACAAATATAAAAAAATTACTTGATAATAATTGAGAATAATAGACTACTTGAAGGAGGAAAAACTCTAAAAGTCTTTGATAAGAAAATAATTTGCAATCTCATGATCATAAAATAACTACTAGCTCCTATATATATCATGTAATTATGACTTAGATGCCACCCATGCCAACTTAACTACCTATATAAGACTATGTGAATGACTATATAATTTAATTAAAGTTTACATTATTCGCAAGTTTATTACACATATCTCGTTAAAATCAATATGTTAAGGGCATACACAAGATCTTCATCTTCACATGTGACATCTTCAATAAGTAAATTCTTCTATTTAATGAGGTACTTTGTGATTGTGCTAGTCTTCAATTTCTTTGTGTGTTTTTGGAAAATTAACTTGGGCTCCAAAATGGGTCTTCCCCTACATCTAGCTCAAATAACATTGTCTTGTTAAAAATTTATATTGATCAACTTGTTGCTTGATTGTATTTTGTGTCTTTGCCTTGTTCTCCTTGAGACTAAAGAGTACCTCTCGCTATTGTTGAACAATATTCCAATGATCTCCCATTTTGGTGTACCTTCAAATAAGAGGTGAAGGATGGTAGATGATACCTTAGCACTAATTGAATGACTTGACCAATATCTCTTTTGTGAGGTAATCCTTTTTTCCTATCCCTTAAACTAGTGTGTAGATTTGGTGATGTAGGAATATTTAAATATTGCACTTTTATGATAATAATTGAGCCACACCCCTATTACCTCCTTGTTGAGAATATCTTGCTATGAGTAAGGATGTAAGATTTGCAACATTGAATGTAAATGTACATAAGATGCCTTGCTTATAAAGATAAGGTTGTGAGATAGGATTAGGCAAGATCTTGACATGTGTCTTAATCTTGTACAATAAGACAACTACCTCAAAATTATTAACTGACTTAGGAAACAAGTATTAAATGCCATAATAAGATAAGATAATATCACATGATACCTAAGACTTCTAGAAATATTCCATAGGACCTAAGTAAACTTAACATGTAAATAGGAACTATAAGTGAACTAGATAGGTAAACACCCCCTTAAGTGTAACTTAGGGAGAGATTATTATGTAAATAATGTACAGATGCAAGGATGTGTTCCAACTACTAGGCCATGTTAGGTACCTTGTGCAAATACAATCTCTCACAAATGGAGAAAAGGAGAAAACCTAGTGGGGAAAAACTCCTCTCCAAAAGAGAGAAACAATACAGTCGAATTCCCCTTCATAGGAAGGAAAGAAGAGAGATCATATAGCCCCCTACAATAAGATAACTTGCTGCAAAGAAGTACTATAAGCACACTTGTGGAGTAACCCTGGAACCTTAATCTAACCAAAAAAGGACAATATGAGTTTGATGCTATAAAAACTAGAAACTCTTGATTATTGGAGCAACTTTGGAATCATGATAACACAAAAAAAAAAGATTGACTATCCTGATGCCAAGGAACACTAATTTTTTTGATATAGAGCAATCCTAGAATTTGATTGAAGAAAAAAGGGATAGAACCATGCTCTATAACTAAAATGAAGTGCAAGGACCAAAACAACACCTTCCTAAGCGATAGGATGTCCAAGTGATCAACCAAAATGTGAATACACAAAAAATTGAGTAAAAGATACATGGGGATGAATCTAGAAAAAGTACATGGATGGCTTGATAGAGATCCTCAATACCCTTCCAACATTGCAATAATTGTAAAAGTTGAAGATCATGACAAAAATTTATGAGCTCAAAATCCAAAAATCTAAATATTACATCAAAAATAAACTACATGTACTAAATAATAGAATATGAGAAAATAACATTCACTATTGCAGAGTACACAAAGCCAACTTTCTGATGATATCTCATTTTTAAAAATCTGATACTGTGACGAACAGTTATTGTAATTTAAAAAAAGTTTCCCGATTCAAGCATTAGGAGGCCAAAAATGGGCCCCTAGGCCTTAAGCCCCTAGGTGCCCATAGGACTGTCATTGTGTATAATGGTTATAGAAAATAATTACCACTACCCAACAATGGTGGAACCACTAGGGTGGAGCGGTTGTGGGGCGGCACGCCTTAGGATGCATCACTTGAGGTTCTCAGCCCCCTTCACTACAAAGGGACCATGGGATAACTAACCCTGCATCCAATTTCTAAAACTTAAATCATAATGAATAAAACTTAAATCATAATGAATAAAACTTTTAATTAATTTTTTTTTATAATACAAAATTTGTTTTTTGTATCATGTAGATCGAGACTATAAAACCCACAACCATGCACAACGATGACGTAGGACCAAGTACAAATAAATCAAACATATATCAAAGAATATGATTTGTAATTAGAATATTCACTCGATTACATAACTAACTATGATGTTGCAAACAATATGATTGTATGGATTCATATGGAAGTGGTGACTAGATGAAAAAAATTACATGATGCCTCTAAGAGAAAGTGTCCAAATTTGGCAATTTGACAGGTGATGTTTAGGTTTTTGGGCCTTTCAAACGTGATGGAAGGGTTGTATTTGGACCAAAGTGATCCAAAAATTCAGCTACCTTTTGGATTTGGCAACTTTAACCCTACTTGAAACCCTTGTAGATCTAACAAAATATAATGAAATTTGACAAAAAGAAAGGAAAACTTGTCTTTATTTGACACCCTGGATTCAATCATGAGCTCCTTGAAACCCCAAATTGTATCTAGCAAAACATTCAAGCCAAAATATGTCCCTCAGATCTGGGAAGGATTCTACAACATTAGACCTCTAATATCATGTAGGAGTTAATGGTGAACTCCCAACTCTCTAGGACCAACTACCAAACCAAAATATCTTCCACAAGAGAGAAATGGAAATAATATCTTGATATGATCAAAGATGTGAGATTTACAAGATTGAATAAGTAAATGTACATAAGATGCCTTGCTTATAAAGGTAAGGTTGTGAGATGGGATTAGACAAGATCTTGACATGTGTCTCAATCCTGTACAATGAGATAAATACCTCAACATTATTAAATGATTTAGGACACAAGTATTAAATGAAATGATAAGATAAGATAAGATCACATGACACCTAATTCTTCTAGAAAGATTCCCTAGTACCTAAGTAAACTTACATGTAAATATTGCCTATAAGTGAACTAGATAGGTAAAATGCCTATTTACACCAACACTAATTTTTAAGGAAACCCAATACCTTAAGGGTTTGAAGGTGTTAGGGTTAGAAATGATAGATATCTAACAATTAAATGCAGATTTAATTAATAAATAGAGAAACTAAAACACATATAGAATAAATTATAACACAAAGAATTTAACATGGTTCACCCAATCCGGGCTACATCCACCAAACTGTAGCCATCCAATGATTTTATTATCCAGTGCAAAAACCTATTACAATCTTGCAATAATCGCATTTTTCATCATACCATAACCCACATCCAAACCTCTTTTTAACAAGCTTAGAAGCTTCCAGATTAGGGTTCTACAAAGTTGGTTTTTTCCTTTTTTGGTGACGACGCAAAAAAGTAGGAGGAAATTTTTTCTCAAGGGCTGCCACCCCCAAACCCTCACTTTTCAGGGGCTGCCGCCCTCGAACCCCTGCCCGGGCTCGACCCGGCCTCGGACCTCGGCAAGGATACATGCCGGGGTGTACAATATAGCATGATTAGTCACCACATGCCAACATAAGGGTCATAATATTTGATAGTGCATGGAAAGAGATATTTGGTTGAACATCTTCTTAGTCCTCCATAAGCACTACTATGTCTTCTTCATCCTTTTCTCAATCATAGGTTTCCTTAATGTAGAATTATTTTTTCTCAATAAATTTATGTCCTCTATTGTATTTTCCATCATAGTTAAAACATTACCCTTTGCCCCTATTTTATTTAATTTTTTGAGGCTCCTATCTCATAGGTTCAATGAATGATAATGCATGGGTCAGGACCAATCTATGTTGCTAGGGAATTACTCCCTTTTATTAGTCAAACAATTTTCTTGTACCAACCTTGCCATAATCATTTCTTGGGACATAACAATTAGATTAAACATGTATACATCATATTTGATGTGGTCCTTTAAATCCCCTAGAAACAATCCCTTCAAATTTTCCTCTATAACATGCTTCAATATTAAAGAAAAAGTTTGGAATTATTAAGAATAATCCTTGACCATACTTTTTTTCTTTAATTTGGTAATATAGCTAAAGTAGCTATCCATAGTATTGTTTCCATAATGTGTAGTGTGTGCCTCTTGGAAAATAGACCATGTAAAATGCATCCCTTATAATTTTTATTCTCTTCACATAAAAAATGCTACCAAATGAATCGGTTTGGTTCTAAGCATAAGGATTCCATTCCAACCATCTATTGATATAAAACATGATGAAGATCAATGAAATACTCCATTTTGTAGAGCTAATTGGTTAGATCCTTGCCATCAAAATTTTGCATATCAATATTTGGAGGGAAATGCCTAGCCATAGAATTTTTGGGTGATGATCCATATTTATATCTAAGTTAGTTCAAAAAGCATAATGTCCCTTATAAGACATATCTTCTTCCCAAACCTTATGATGTGAATCCACTCACTTTGAGACGATATTTACCTATCAAGAGAATTAAATATTTTTGAAAATTCTTGGATATCTTCACTCTTAATGAACCATTTCATCTCTTCCCCCAATATTGAAATGTCATCCTTAAGAGATTCCATATACATGGAACCCTTTTCCTCAATTATTAGATCATCCTTGTTAGGAGATTTTTTAGGTCTGATAGGATTCTTTCCCTTACCTCTTGTTGAATCCCTTTCCAGAATGTGGAAAAATAGTTTTATAATAAATTATACAAAATAAATTCAAGTAATATAAAAAATATTGTAACTTACTAGGGCCTAGATCTCACCTGTCAAGAAAAATGTTTAACAATTTCATTGATTTATAGCCTTGGGAGAAAATTTGGTGGAAATCGTATTTTCATAATAAATCCTTCATTTCTACTTCAAATGACCTCCAAAATTTTTAAAATTTTATGTTTTACAAACATGAGAGAAAATTTGGTAGAAACCCTCATAGTAACTCCTTCAAATATGCTCCAAATGACCTCAAATCTAGGTTGTAGTAGGTTCAACATGTTGTCAATCAACCCTCCAAAAAATAGACTTCTTTTTTTAAATTGAGAGAGATATGCACTTCACAATTTGACCTCCTAAATAAAAAAAATCACCTTATTTATTGGCTTTAAGATACTAAGATCTTTTCTCTAATACCACTTGTAATAAAATAATTTACACAAGGGAATACTATAATAGAAAATATAGTACAAACACTTGATGCAAAAAATTGTACACAATCAAATCTAGAAATCTTTTGAGCAATAATAAACCACTTCAATGGGTAAACCTCCAAAGTGTCTCCAATAAGAAGACAATTTGTAATCTCATGATCATAAACTAATCACTAGCTCCTAGTATATACCATACTTATACCTTGGATATCACCCATGTTGCCTTAACTATGTTATGATACTAATATGCTATATTCCTAAGTATGTTGAGGTTAAGCATGCCACAAGTTATTATCCTTATTATACTTAGGAATATAGAATCTTAGTATGATAAAAATAACCTATATAAGATGATATAAATGATTATATGACTTAATTAAGTTTATGCTAACAACAATTGGCTACACATATTCTAATACAATCAATACATTGAAAGTGTAATAATCTTAATAAGCTATATCTAAAAAATAATGATGGTCTTATTGTAATGAATCATTGGAAGCTCTCACCAAAGCAACTTTGAACTAGATAGAATCATGAGATGAATGTGGGAATATTAGTGCATGTCACATGATTAAAATATTAATCTCATGATGTTTATACACCGAATACCTAAGTATGAACAACAACCAATCTTTTTAAAGAATCATTATTAGCCTTATAATGATGACTTGCAAAATAAGGCAAAGCTTTTGAATCTATAGTCTAGGAGTTAATGAAACTAATGAATCAATAGAAATCTATTTGTAGGAGGAGAAAGAACATCATGTGAAGTCTCTATGACATCATGATGCTTAAGACTTTCCTAGTTAATAATTTCCTTAGATACATATCACAATCAATGGTAAATTCTTAGAAACATCAAGGAGTACAAGATGGTCCATAGTAGGACCATCAAGATCCCCATGCATCCCTCAAATATTGGTCTAAGGAGTACACATGTACTTAATGTGCAAGCTGACCCAAATTGTTTCAATGTTTAAACTACAACTAATCAACTGTAGGACATGATCATTCTCATCATCCACTACTTGCTTCTACCAAAATTTACTTGGTTCATGAACAAGTTTAGAGAAACAGGGCAAAAGGTTAATCCATCTAAATTGATTCAATGTTTATCTCATTGGGATATATAGTTCCATCTACTCAAGGTGATAACAAAAGGATGAGTTTAAATACCCACTATTAATTATGACAAATCCTCACATTAGTGAAGTAAAGATCAATCAAGAGACCAATCTAGCAAAAATAATTCTACAACCCCTCAAAAGTACTCAATCAAGTGATCCCTCAAGCAAAATATGATGATGACATTTTATAATGTGTATGTATAATAACCACTTACCAAATATGCAATAATGGTTTTGATCTCAGTAAATCATAAATTCCAAAGAGGCCAAAATATTGAAACTATGATTTTGAAGCAAAATAAGAGCAAAACAAGGTTACTACCTCAAAGTATATAAAAATTCGCATAGTTTCAAAAAAATATATCTAGAAAGGAGCCATTATTACCCTAAATAAAGCCTCAAAAGTTCCATGAGAATGTGCCAATAACACATCTAAGAAATTGAAATTTGGTCATAGGATGATGAGGAGTGGTAATATAAGGAACACAAGTATGGGGTTATGATGCTAATAGATACATGGTTGGAAGGATGATAGGTAATTGGAATGTTAGGGGAGGAAAAGGTAGTAGTGACAATAGGGGTACAAATTAAAGAGGAAGAGTACACACTTGGAGTGGCATGTGTAGTAGAAGTGATGGATATGGTAACTATTATGTTAGATGAAGAGGGTTAGAAGAGGATGATGTGTGGGTAGGTGAGTTAAGGGATAGACTACTAGAAGAAGTCACAAGTGTGCCCATATTGTGAAGAACATTTATACCAGAAGGAACACCCACCAATGTCTTATGTAAAATAGTAGCTAATTGTTGAGACTCAACATGAATGAGTGCAACAATAAGCAATTATTTTGTAAGAGAGATTTTTTTCTCAACAATATATATCATGATGAAAGTCTTCATGTTCCTTAAAATAATTTTTATTGTAACATTGTTGTGAAAAACATTACCTAAATTCACATCATGAGAAACAACATTGTTAGTAGATTGAGCCATGAGAGTGAGATATTGATATCCAAACAACTCATAAAACCCTATAGATCAAATGGAAAAGAAGGAAGGTAAGATTTGATTTCAAATCATAAAACAAAAAGTACTCAAATTTGAAAATACATTAACAAAAGAGACCCTAAAGGGGAAAACGTGGGTACATAGGGTGTGTTAAGACAAGGTCTCACAATAAAGCACAAAATCCTAAATGATAGTATATCTATGAAGCATAAATAAGAGGGATCCAAACCTTGATGAGATTTGGAAATAAAGTATAATGTGAAAAGAATAAACCCTAAGACCAAAACCCTATCATGTAATGAAGTTAGGTTTGAACTATATAATGTAAGGGTAAAAACACACCTTACATCAAATTATTTAGGATGATTAAATAAATTAACAATTAAATAACAATTAAACTAGATCAATGAGCTATGACTGACAATTGAAATGAACGTTGTAAGTGATGCAAAATTTAAATAGAAGTAATTATGATATTTAGATGGATTTTGAAGGTAGGAAAATGAACTTGATGATGCTAGGAACCAATTCACCACAATACTAGAAAATGTAAGGTAAAAACACACCTTACATAAAATTATTTAGGATGATTAAATAAATTAAACAATTAACTAACAATTAAAATAGATCAATGAGCTACGACTAACAATTGAAATGAATGTTGTATTTGATGCAAAAATTAAATAGAATTACTATATTTAGATGGATTTTGAAAGTGGGAAAATAAACTTGATGATGCTAGGAACCAAATCACCATAATACTAGAATTTTTAGGTAAGCATCTTAGATTCTACCAAATGACTTTGTCACTTAGATTCATATCTATACTAGCAAAGGTGATCTCTATAAGTGCATAATTGATTTGATGCATAAACTTAAATTTTAACACACAAGGGTTAGTTTCTCTTAAGTTAGACTCATAATTGGAATGATTCAATGTTGATGAACCACAACGAAGGGCAAAAAACATGTAAATGGAACTAGGATGTTGTGACACTAATCTAATACTTTGTTATGATACTCTCATTAATACTCTATAATAATCCTAGCATGCTCCTAAAATATCTTCCACACCCTTTCAAATGAGTGAGTGAATGAATACCTTTAAATACAGCAATATAACACTCAAATCAATACGAAATATATGCTAGATTGATTCACAATGCTAATAAAAAAAAATTAGCTATATTTATTTTAAACTCAATTTGAATTTAAATTTTTAAAATTTAAAATTTATATTCATAAATTTAGAAACAACTTAAGTCTTATAAAATAAATCTGAAAATTAAAGTCAATATTCAAAAATAGATAAAATGAATAATAATAAAATTAAAATATAATAATATCATGAACAAAATATATACAATAATATACTAAGAAATTTATTACTGCATTTTAATTACGAAATATTTTCATCTATGTTTTATTTCTCTATACTATTATATAGATCTCTTTGTCGATGTTCAAGAGGCGAAAGATCTAGACATATACGAGAAGTGGGCTAAATCCAAGAAACAATGGTGAGTCCTTTTGATTGACTCTACATTTTCTTTTTCCACTGATTCAAATCCAGCAGTAGTATGGCCAGCAATTTTGTGATCTCTGCTATGCTCATTTTATTTATATGTTTTGATCTGATAAATCAATTATGCATCGAAGAGACTTCCAGAAACATAATCTCGTATAACATATTTGATGGGTTTGTAATTGTTAGTGTATAATTTTGTGAAGTTTGAATACTTTCGGATGTCTGACAGAGCATAATTTAGCCTTCTACCCTCATGCCATTAGTGTTGTAGTGCAGCTTGCAAGCAACTTGATGAATCGAATAAGTTCACAAATTCATAGAAAGGGCTTTCGTGAGGATTGTGAGTCAAAATAGAATTGCTTATTGTCCTGAAACTTTTGAGATTTATGTATTTTTCTTTAAGGACCGATCCATTTTGATTTAGGGACATATTTTTTTAATTGATTAATTCATTTTGTATGGTAACCTTCGGTTTAGGTGTCATGATTGAGGCGTAGCTCTTCCGTCAATGCTACCTGTGATTTTCACTGATCTCCTCTCTTGAAATATGTTTCATTCAGATTTGGATTCAGCATTTTATCCAATTTTGATACTTAACTTGTTTTCCAAAGAATTGAAGCCAGGTTTCTGTATCGAAAGCCCCTGCGATTTACTACAAATTATCCCAATCAACAAATCTAGGGCATTTGTTGTGTGCATTATGGATGTGTAAGCTTGTAGAGTTTGCATCGTTTTAGGTAGCTTATATAGTATTATTTTTCCTTTTACCCTTATGAATTTTTTTTTTCAAATGGCCTTAAGACTTAATGTTGTAATATTTTTTTAAATACTAAATTTCTTTCTTTCGGTAAATCTTGATAGCAGGATCCCATGTAACCGATTATTTTAGCAGGGGCTGGCCAAAATTTTCAGGAGGCTTTTTTGGGGTCAATGCTCTGATGATTTTTTTTTTCTGTTAGATTTTAAGTGCTTATTAGTTTTGCTCTTCTTAATTATTAAAATTTGAAAGTAAAATCTAGAAAGAAATGTTAAAAAAGGAGGGAAGCCAAAATATATGTATTATAATTATTATGACTTAAATGAACTGTTTTTTCCTCTGTCATACCTTACATTCTTTACGCAGTTCTTTGAAATCCTTTCGAGCATACACTGGATTCTGGTCTATTTTAGTGGCCGATAAGGGTATTGCACTGTCATACACGTCCCTTTACTATCCCACACTTGGACCCTTTGGTTAGCCATTTTGGCTGAAATGGGTAATTTTGGATTAAGTTAGTCTAATGTTAAACATATAAGTTAGGGTTTAGGGTTACATAGCTTTTTTATTTGTTTAAAGGGTATATATAGGATGCTCATAGCATTTCATAAGGCGAGGTATGAAATATTAATATAGGAGATAAGAGTACAATAGCTGATTTGGCTCTCATATTAACAGATGTTCCTGAATAGATCCTTCCTTGTAAGTTTGTTGCATAGTTTGCAAACTTGGACTTGACTTGGATTTGGCAGACCAAAAATTTCTGATCAGGCAACTCAAAAATTTACTTAAATTTCTTTAAAAACACAATTTTATGCAAAATTCAGTTACAAAATGTATCCAATGAGTCTATAAGATGTAGGGCAAGTGTTTTCTATTAGACTTGAATAGAAATCGAGTACAAAATTGCATTATCATGTGGATAAAATAGCTTGCGAATAATTATTATGAATTTATGATGATTGCTTTTGAAAATCATCATCATAATTTTTGTTTTGGATATATAAATTAGGCACAAAAAGGGGGCCTAACCCCAAATACATCACTTAACCATTTAGAGAGACGTGACAAAATTACAGAAAGACAAACCAGAAATCATCGCTTTTCCACTTGCATTGGGCACCCTTGACTAGTTTGCTACCTCCATTGCCACCATGCCTACACCATCTCCTGACTCCTCCAAACGGCCATGGTCCCCTTCAGCCGCTAGCAAAGCCAAAACCGCAAACTCATTCTCCAGGTTGTGCGCCCTCGTCAACTCCTTCAACAGATTTATATTGCTTGAGACCTCCACCATACAAGCTTCCATATCTTTGCCTATATATGACAAATGGAATTCACGGTCCATTGATTGGTAAGGATAGTTGTGGCCAAACGCTGCCTATTGGTCTCAGCCCCAGCCCCCCCACGACCATGCTTAGATAAAATTCCATGGCATCTCGCCACTGCGCCTTAACTAAATGCCTTGTCAGGAACCGCACCATGTCTTTCTCCTCCCGCATGTGCAACAACCATGCCATGAACATGGATGGTATATCCAAATTAACTTGGAAACGATATGTGGAAAAGAGAAACCTGGCTCCCAAAATCCGTTTTATCACCTCCAGTGTTTCCTCATCCATAGCATTGAAAGTCCTTCTGAGCCTGGTATCCGAGACCACATCGCGAAACGCCATCTGCCTCTCCTTCGCACCCAAGAAAATAGTGGTTTGCATAGTTGATTTTTCCAATTGCTCCCTTCTGTTGCTCGTTTTAAAAGCCAACCACCACCTCCTGTGTCCTACATTTAAGACCCCTACCAAACCTTGCCTTAGTCTCGGTAGCTCGTAACCTTCTAGGTTAGATTGCTCGTGTGGGATGGCCATTAATAATCGTTGGAGTCCCATCGTAATCACCAACAATCTTGAGCGCATCTTTAGATAATTGGTCGGCTTTAGCTTTCCCCTCCCTGTAAATATGAGAGAGTTTAAACTCTTCAAATCCCTCTAACTCCCCCACAATTCGAGTTAACCATTTTTCCAATTTCAAGTTTGGAGTTGTGCTCTTATGGATTGCGTTGATAACTATCATTGAATCACCTTCAAGATGGATTTTTGGATACCCCAATCTTTTGCAAAGATTTAAGCCCAACTAGGCAGCCTGGAACTCTGCTTCATTATTGGTACCATCCCTCAATTTTTTCGCCCACCTGGCTATCCATTAGCCATTATGATCCCTTATGATGCATCTCACTCCTGATGGGCCTGAATTGCCTTGAGCTGCCCCATCAAAGTTCACCTTTACCCACCCCTCATCCAGCGGGTACCACTTCACATCCGCTCTAGGGTTTCTACTAAGATTATCCTTATGAGCCCCATAAACAAGGGAAATCATCATCATAAATTACATATCTAGGCAAGTTACAAATTACAAGATTTTACAATTTCCTACTCTATCTAGTGAAAATTTGGGGAGATGATCTACTCCTTGTAATTGGCTACGACTCCTCAATTAGCCTTGAATTCTGTGCCTATGGCTCTACCTTGCTACGAGATGGCAATGACTCTTTTTCTATCACATCGATGCCATCCAATCCAATATCTTTTGCTTTTGCTGCAACCAAATCCTCCATAGCATGCCTCTCAAAATCAACAATTTCGTCCTTTGTAAACAAGGAGGGCATCTCATCCTACAAAGTCCAATCACTATAGGAATCAGTCTCATCCAATTCGATAAGCTCCTTTGATTTTTCCACCTTTTTTGTTCAAAGTTGAAGGTTGTATTGCACAAAAAATAGCTCATTGAGGCGTCATTGAGTTAATTTATTATGCTTATTTGTGTGAATGGCATCAAACAAACTCCAATTGCGCTCACAACTAGAAGCACTACAAGGTTGACACAAAATTTAGAGGGCTAACTTTTGAAGATTTGGGGCATTCCCACCCCAATCTTCCCAACAAGAACCTGCAAGTAAAATATTCAAGAGTTTCTAAGCAAGCAATATTTTTTTAATAGCTTTAATTTGTAACATGCAAGATATAAGACTTCAATTTTTGTTACTTGGTAATTGAGTGGATCTTCCTTGGATAGCTAGTGGCAAAGAAAAGAGCTTTCCCCTAGTTGCTTATAATTCTACAACTTTGAAATAATAAAGTCTCTCACCTCAACCTTGGGTGTCATCCTCTCAATGCATGTTAAGAGGCCTTCCATAACTTAACCATTAGTATCTGTGAAGCTATTGGAGAAGAAAAACTTAGGGTTGAGGTAGTACCTCATTGCATGAATGGGTTGGTTGAGTTGACTGTTACATCTTTGATCAATAATTTGTAAGTTGGGATCAAATTTGTCTCTATCCCTCATGTAATAGATTTGGATGGCCTCTTTAGCCCTATCCATGGCCTCATAAATGTATCCCATTGGGTTTTGATCTCTATCCACCAAGACAAAACTCTAACCAAGGGCTTGGACACCTATAAGGACAAACAAATTAAAGTTACAAATTTACAATGAAAATAAATACTTTTGAAGTTTAAAAATAAATCATTCAATTTGGAATTTAAATTGAAGTTTTGAGGTTATCTTGATGATCTTTGCAACTCTCTTCACAAAGACTTTATCAAAAAGTATCTTTGCAGTCCTCTTTCCATCATCTTTCTTTGAATATGGCAAGTCTAGGCATACTTGACTCACAAACATTTGTTGCAATGATGTCAACAAACTAGTAATGCTTTGCAACATTAATAAGTTAGTCACAAATGTTGTGACACTCAGTCACACATGCCCTTTCCTTTTGGTGTGATTTCTCATCAAGTGAAGAACCCAACGGTCATTATTCTTATATTTTGTGATGTTCCTTGCAACTTTTACAACTGATCTCATCCAATCAGTTTTACCTATGTCCTCCAAAAGATGGTCTAGACAATGTGTTGCACAAGGGGTTCAAAAGAGTGAATGCCTCTCTTGGAGCAATCTCCTAGCTGATTACATTGTTAATGAAAACCTGCACCACATTCTTTATGCCCACCTCTAAGGCAACTTGCTCCAACATTAGACTCAAAGTTTATACATTTTTCACTTTGTTAGAGGCATCAATTAACTTAAAAAAAAGTCTCACCATTTGAAGCTGCCAAAAAATTGATAAGGGTGTAGTTCTTTCCATCTATCCACCCATCTAAAAGAATAGCGCACCCAAAATTTCACCATTGCCTCTTTTGTTCTTCTAGAATTAACTTTGCATCTTGAATATCATTCTTGAGTAACTTTCCATTTAAATCTTTTGGAGAGGCCGCCTTGTACCTTTTCCTTGCAATTGTTAATGCTGTCACTAAATTCTGCTTGTACAAGCTCTTTGCCACATTGAAGGAAGGTTGTTGTAAAACCAAAAACTTACACATCTTATTCACTTCTTGGTGCACCTCTTTGTTACACCCTACATCTTACAACAAAGTTGTGTTGCAAGTATGTTTCTATGCACAAAAAATCCTTGTGTTTGCACTTTGTTTGAATTGGATGAGGTGGATGTGCTTCATTTGTGTGGACCAGGACTAGAGCCCACCACGCACACCATATCTTCATCTATTTGTGCCTGTGTGTTGGGATCAATGTCTACTTGTGTTCTTGCCCTCTCTAGTTTCTTCTCATCCAACAATGCAAGGAGTGCTTGCATCTCTTGTTTTTCCTCTTGTTTAGCTTATTTACAGTGCTCCGTGTTGGGATTAACAAAGTGTGTAATATGGTTTGTGAGGTGATTGATGCCTCCATTAAGCTTTTTCATGCATAAGATGCAAATCACACTCCCTACTTTTGTTCCATTATGTCATATTTCCAAGTGGGGTCTTTGCTTCTAGTGGGATGACTTCTAGTAACTCAAGTTGAGCCTGATGTGGAGCTAGATCGTATCTAACCTACAACATGTTTAATTACCAAAAAATAAACAATGGTTTGAATAGGAAAAATAAAAATATTCATATATATAAATCTTGCATTAGAAATGTAATATGGTAATTGAATAGCAATGTGGCATGCCATTAATTAATTAATCCAAAAAACCATTTTTTCAACTCAAAAGTGTAAAATCCTTTGTTTAAGAAAAAAATAGCTATTTCATTAAAAAACTAGTATAAATCAGCAATATAATTTCCATAAATAAAATTCAATTGTAAATAATGTTTACAATTCTATTATTAACATGCTAGAAGTAACTTACATGCATGGGAAAAATTCAAAAAAGGAAAAAAGCTAATTAGGAAACTGGAATTCCTCAAATCTGCCTGTCAAATCCACTAGAAATCCTTTCAAATTGTTCCCAAGGATTCACAATTGCTGTGTGAGGTTTAGCTATGGTGTGTAGGGTTAAATAGTAAAAAAAAAAAAGGTTTTTCAGTGTTTGAACCGTGATCCTTGAGTTCTTTTGATGGACTTGCCAAAACTTGGTATATATTCACCAATTTTCCCTATCACTACTCACTGAAAACTCAGCCACCTCAGACCAGTGAGTTCACCTTTAGACTACTCATTTGGAAAAAAAAGCTCACTAGTACTTGGTGAATTTGCAAACTATGGTTTGTTGTATGGTGTAGCACCACCTCAAGCATATTGTTTGGGAGTATATTAAATGCGGAGGTATATTGGTATCCATGGCACATCTCTTGTTTTATGCATTTTGGTTGTATTTCTGTTATGACAAAATACAATTGCTGTTGGATATTTGTATCATTTCAATATTTATTTGATCCCCCATTTTTTTGACTTGCATCTTAACCAGATTGTGTATGCACTCACAATTCTTGGTGTCATTCATTAGTATTTAGAATTTTAGACTATGGATAATGCTCTGTTCCTATTGGCCTGCTGACATGTGAGGAGATTTTCTGTCCTAAGACAGTAGCTCTCCATAATTGACTTTTGAGTACCTTGATGTGTATTAAAAGGAGAAAGGCTTAGATTGTGCAACACAAAAATCTACAACAGGTTGCCTTGATTATTGCATTCTGAATCCAGAAAAAAATCAGTTTAATGAGTATTGTCTTTACATCAGCACCAGTGCCAGAAGCTTCCTTTCTGCATATGCTTGAAGCCGCAGACTGTGTTAGCATTGGGTATGCTTCATTTTACAGGATACTTGCAATATATGTTTTTCTCTCAATTATGGACATTGGAAGCAAACTGCTAAGACCTTTGTATCATCATTTAACTGCATTTTCTTTCATTTGATCAATTGATTCTTTGAGTTACCATGCTTTGTTCTAACAGACCTTTAAGCTAACCAAGTTAATCTAGAGCCTGCAATCCTTCTGATGTAAATCAAGAGGTGGAGGACTAATGAATTAGGTAGATTATGCTCTTTTCGAGTGTGGCTTCTCCTTAAAACATTTTTAGAGGTCTTCCTTCCAAGAATATGGGAAACATTAGTCTATCTTCAATATGATGCCCACTTACAGGAATAAATGGATACTCATAATAAAGAATCAAAGCTGAAGAATGTTAACAGGATGAGCAGTCACTGGTATTTGGAATTGGAGATCCACTTTTGATGATAAAATTTACTTAGGCTGTTGTAGGCTGTTATCCCATAAACATAATGTTTTTTCTTGTGTCAGCTTTATTGATTTTAATTTTTTATCCTCTTTGTTGACAGAATTCATCACTGTGCAGGTACCTGGCTAATATTTTGCTAATAGAAGGAAGCCCATAACATTTGACAGAAATAATTGACGAATCACAATGTGCTTCAGGAAATTCTTGTCTGTTCAATCCAAATGAAAGGATGGATGAATATTACCACACTAACGAGGTTTTAATGAGGAAAATGTTGTTAGCGTCCCCTGAAGATAAAAATAATTCAATGAGACTAGACCTAGAAAGAGAGGGAGAGAGATTTGTAGCTGTAAAGCACGTAGATCCTAAAAAGGGAACAGCAAAAACTTTCCAGTACTAGTCCTCCCAGTATTAGTATCAGCTAGTATATCTGTGATATTGCCATTAAGGACCTGCCGGAGGATGTCATTTAGAGGGGGGCTTGACAAGAATGACAGAAGGGCCCTGCTGTTTGTTGATCTTTGGTGGGAGAAAATAATCTATGAAAAGATAGAATTTGCATCACTCCTAACCTAAGTTTGTTGGTTTGCTCAGGTAGCACCCTGTACCCGGACTGAATGGATCAGGAACTGGGTACCTGGGGGTTTTGCCCAGGGCATGTCCCAGGTGAACCTACAGGGCAGGCTGCCCAACATAACAAGCCCATTTTAAAATTAAAAAACCCTAAAATGCCAATCTAAATCCTAAAAGCAACTTAAAAACACAAAGTGACATCATGAACAAAAACACATTTTCAACTTATGGATCCCTTTAAACTTCCAGTTTTTTTTCCATTGCTGAAGGCTGACACTGGTTTTGAGTGTTGAAGGATTGGAAGGATATCTTTAATAAGTGGAACGTGTTGGCTGCAAAAAAAAAAAGATATAGAGGAGTTGGTCTGTGTACATTCCAACTTGCACCTCATGTCACATAAGAAAGTTGAGTACATGGAGGGGGTGATGAGGAACTGGGATATAGCTCTTGAGTGTGCCAACTTATATGCTTCTATTGCATGGTGTAACACAATTTCTTAAGAGGATGAGGAGACTCACACGGTGCAGCTAGTGGGACTGGCAAATGAACCAAGTGATGACATTGATGTTCAAAATGAAGAGCAAGATGAAGATTATTGATTGTAATTTTGTATTGATTTGACGTTTGACATTGAATTATCAATTGACCTGAACCCCAAACTCGTTCCCAAACTGGCAACACAGTTCCTATCATTCCAGGTTGAAGATTCCTTAGAAGAAGTGAGGAAGTTTGTAATTAGGCAATCAAGGATTCTATAGCAGGCTCTAAGAGAAGCTGGTCTTGTAACCCTCACATAAGAAAAGATAGAAGCACTTTTAGTCATTGAATGGTCTGGGTCAAAGGACAATGCGTTACTGTTCAGAGGCTATCATGCTGAATTATGTCTGTCCCTGCATATGATTTTTATGCTGAACACATATACAACCTTGGGTATGGTTCTATGAAGAAAATGATTTTCATTCACTTCAATTTTTTTTTCTTGATGATTGTTTGTAATATTATTATATTAACAGTTTGTTTGGCAAAATAATTTTGAATAAAATTTTAATGCATATTGATCACATGGGCCAAGAATTGATTTTATTTATTTTATTGTGTGGAGTGTATCTTGGACAATTAGTTATAAGAATTTCACGTTTTTAAGCAATCTGGAAAATTTACAGGGCAGTTCATGATTCTTTTTTTCAGATTCAGTTTGTGCTTCTAATTAGCCGGCAGGGCAAAGTGAGATTGACAAAGTGGTATTCTCCTTATTCACAGAAGGAGAGAACAAAGGTAGAGAGCACGATAATATTTAAACTTCTGTATCTAAAGTATTTTAATTGAAACATCTTGTTTCTGTTTCAAAGGTTTTAGTTTTTGCAGGCAATTGTATTTTTATTTAGTTTATTCATATTGTCTTTTTGTAAATCTCACAAATATAAGTTGGATTTTCTTTGTTAAGGTAATTCGTGAACTTAGTGGAGTGATTCTTAGCAGAGGACCCAAGCTCTGTAATTTCGTTGAATGGAGAGGTTTCAAGGTCGTATACAAAAGGTATGAGGTGGTTTATAAAACAAGAATCTGATTGATATACTGCAAAATTTGTTATTATGCTCCAGCTATTCTGTGAGCTTGAATACTATGATTACTCAAGAACAACTATTGAAACCAAAATGGTATAAACAGGGGAAACATAACTGAACCTAAACATATTTTTCTGAAATAAAATCTTAAGCAAGATCACCATATTACACGTACCTTTAAGTACATAATAGAGAGGCAGAAAACTGTAATGCAAGCACTATATATCTTAAGAACTAGGGTTCTTAAGATTCCTTCCAGTTTATTGCGTATTCCTCAAATAGGTCTGTACAAGTTAGATATGCGCTAAAGCTATCATTGCTCTCTGTTAGGTAATTAGTGTCCTATGCCATGGTGTGCAGTTTGACATCCATATGTAGGTAACATTGATTTCAAACTTTATAGTGTCTTGATATCTACTTATGTAGATGTATCAACAGGATGGTGACGTAATTGGCAAGTCCCATTATTTGAACTTTAGAACATCTTCCAAAAAGTTAATCATTAGTTTGCATGTATGTGCATGTGTGTTTTTATAGATGCCAGTCAATTTTGACCTCTAGAATGTTGTGTCATGGAGGATCGTAGTCTTGGAAAAAGGTCTGCCAGTTAACCTCAACAGCTTCAGTCAAAAGGTCATCTACGTATGAATTATGCTGATCATGTGAGCAGACAATATCTGACCACTGGTTATTTAAAGATTGTAAATTGGCCTCTTATCAATGTTGGTAATGATAAAATCAATTTGCTGGAATAGACTATCATGCATCCAATAGAGATATATTGAAGATCATTCGAAAAGCCTCACATAACCAGGACACTGCTCCTGGTAACTCTACCTGATTATCAAGGAAATAACTAATCAGAAGATAATAGGGTCAACATCTTGTATATCCACTGGCATGGTGAGGTCTTTTTGTCACCTTAGACATCTTCATATAATCAATATATATCAAAGTGATACATCAAAATTTTGAATGAGAATTCAACAATACTGTTCAAGATCGACAATCAGTTACTGCAAAGTTAACCTTTTATAGATGACATGAATTATCCAATCAAATGATACCTGTGAAATGCATTTGTCAATATTAAAACTTACTGCTACACAGAAACCTGACACACTGAGAAATTCAAATCGTCAATCACTCTAAACATGAGGCATTAGCAATACAAATAATTTCTGTGGATTGTATTGTTAGTGGGAAGTAGTTTTATAGTGGATTTAATAACCTTAAGGCAGTTACCTTTGGCACAGCAGTGATGCACAGCTGAATATATAATTCTAAATATTAGAACAAGTATGCAATAACAGCATTTGATTTTTTACATAAAATTTCTTCCAAAGATCCTACAAGGGACTTTGCATCCATATGGGATCCACCTAATCAATTTGATAACATTTTGATGTTGAATGTACAGAAGGCATGATTATCCTGATTGACAGTCTGTCTTGTTTTAATGATTTGGAGGAAATGAATCTGATTGTTTATGTTATTACAGGTATGCCAGCTTGTATTTCTGCATGTGCATTGATGGGGAGGATAACGAGCTGGAGATCCTTGAGATAATTCATCACTATGTTGAGATTCTTGACCGCTACTTTGGCAGTGTGAGCCAGTCTGGATATTTGTCTTAATTTGTAGATCTGCAATGCTTTAGCAAGGACCAAATTCCATATATGACCAAATTATTTTGCAATTGGCATCAATAGTGTGGACTTTTAAGTTTTAATGATGATTCACGTTTTCTTACGTATGCTTGCAGGTTTGTGAGTTGGATCTCATCTTCAACTTTCATAAAGTGCGCACTCATTTTAGTAGCTTTTAACTTGCCCCTACTTCAGTATTTAAAATGCTGGGCAGACTAGGATAGTCATTTGTTAATTCATTCAGATATTGTTTATCTAATGTTTAAACTTACATATAATTTAGGACGTGTAGCTTATGTTTTGAAACTGCTGTTAGGCCTATTATATATTAGACGAACTTTTGATTGCTGGAGAGCTTGTAGAGCCAAGTAAGAAGACCATTGCACGAGTTATAGCTGCTCAGGTATGAGTTATTTACTTCTGTTTCTAGAACTCAATTATTACTGTAGATTGCAAATTCATCTATCCTTTAATATCGCATAAAAATAAG
>VDFB02100673.1:49940-178216 GCA_007258455.2 Sequoia sempervirens | reverse complement strand
AATGAACAAATCTCTGATCAACATACCAGCAGTAGAGGAATCCTTTCCTTGTTGTTCATGAATGTTTAACATAAAAGTTATGACGGATTTTGGAATGTCATCCATCTCATTGATAGTTAAAATTAAAATGTTTCTCATTGCTGCAACTACATCCTCTTCTTGTTCACTCCAAGTTGAAATGAAGAGGTAATGGATCAAATAATATATTTGATCTTGCATACCCAATTCAACCAGCAAAATACTTGTTTTGAGTTCAGAAAACATCTTCAATATAGTAGCTCTTCTGGAGTACTGATTGCTATCAATTTCATCAAGGTCTTGAAAACTTTCCACTATCATATTTAATATGGTCTTCATAGTTTCGACATCATAGGGCAATTGGGGAATTACAATTCTTATTATCTCCATGAAACAGGAAGAAATCAGTAGCTTGGTTTCTTCATCAGGATGCCCCAACCAATAGGGCTGATTCAAAAAATTCACTATAGGAGCTAGTGCCAACTCCATTTTCTCTGAAGGTGATTGCTTCACTTGTCTCAAACATTGTTCTAACAAATGAAGAATGTTTTGTTCATCTTCTCTTGACTGAAATTCTTTACCAAGTCTCTTTCCAGCCATAAAGAGAGTCTCTGCCAACTTCATCTCTTCTTCATTAGCCATGCCTAACTGCCAACTTCTGGATACCACAAGGAGCTGAACTGAAATCTGCTCTGACTATCGGTGTAGTATCGGAGATCTCTGTCACTCATCTGATACACAACTGCAAATTTGCCACAGGATGGCAGGGTCTTCTGCTCTGATACCACTGAAATATGCTAACCAATTTTTTCGATGAATTTAACACACATAACCAGCAATAGTTAACTGAATTAGCGTTAGCATCAAACTGAAAACTGAACTTGAAATGGAAACTACTCAACGTCAAGAATGTGCACTCAAGATCCCACTGAGGGCGAGGTGCTAACATATGACGGAGTGTTGAATTTTAAATTTTAAAAACTGATAGGCGGATAACCAGCCATGAAGAACATTAACTGTTAGGCGGATAACCAGCCATGAAGAACATTTCCACACTGCCACCAAACAGTGGGGGGGAAAAGATTACATTTAAAAACAATTCATCCGCTGCGGCGGGCATCCACAGCACTGTGGGGATTCTCCACTATGAAAGTGGGTATATGAATGTTAGAAACAGATTATCCACACTGGCGGTAAACCATCCAGGGGTAATTTAATGAGAATTTAATCAATTAGTTGCAGCAATAATAATCGGTTAGATTAGTACTACTAATCAGAACCTTACAATTCAAAATGACTGCAAATAAATGAATTACAATGATAGAGAAATAAGATAAGGAGATAAGAATGAATTCTAACAATGTTCTTTGCTTTCCAATGACTGAAAATTGATTAAACTGGAAACTGATAAATCTGATGCAAAATCCGGAGTTCTGGAAATTTATAACAGCAAACTGGAAAACAGTAAATTACTCATAACTCACTCATTTCACCTCCGAATTGACTGAAATCTTTTGCAAATGTTTCTCAGGAGGTAGGCGCCCAAAAACCAAGCACCAAACAGCAGCAACTCCAACTTATTTTTAACTTGCACAATTCCCAATGCACTTGAGATGGTACGGCCCTCTTGGGAGGGGCGATTTTAATTAAAAATCAAGCACTTCAAAATAAAATCTCAAAACTTGCATGAATGGTCGCCCAAGGTCAACAAACAGATTGGTTAAATACCCAGAACGAAATTCAAGCTGGAAAGTAAACCATGAATAAAAAACACCTTCAGCAATTGATGAAACAGCAAACCAAAATTGCCAAAAATCTCCAAAATTCTTCAATCTTTGATGCTCAATCTGCTAGTCTGAAGTTGAGAAGCAGCAATGTAGCCAACTAGGTGTTATATTGCAAACACGAAATTGGACGAAAGGCTAGGAGGTAGACATCCTCGAAGCAATATGTCAATTGTCATTTTGACAGCATAACTTTAGCATAATTTTCCATAGATGAAATGCTGTAGCAAAAGCCTTCAATAAATAAGAGCTCAACAAAACTCTTCAATTGCCTGAGAAGCAGCTCAAAAGACACAAGAGACCTTTCCAATTCCCAAGACCAGTCAACTTGTCAAGTGGCGTCCCAAAAGCTTCCAAATATTTCACTTTATCCAAATAATATAAAAGTGGCGTCCACTTTTGCTCAAGGAATAAAGTTCTTAATAAAATTAATAAAGCTCTTTATGAAGGCGTACCCTTCATGGCCCCACTTTAAAAACAACTTAAGTTATCTCCTTAGGCCAAGGGGGTGCCAACAGAGAATTAAAACATAATGCCTTTAATTAAATATTTTTCACCAAATAAAGCTCTCTGAAGACCAAGCCATAATAGCAACTGCTCCAACTGAAAATGACTTAATGAAGGCTGACAACTGAACCACTGCCAAAATTAGTATTTACTAAAAATAGTAAATACCTAGAAATGCCACAAATTTCCAAGCAAGGAAACCCTAATTTCACTTCTGATCAACCTACGGATTTCCAGAAATAGGCTATCAGTCAAAGAAGAGCGTATGGCCAAAGTGGGGACATTACAGTTAGCTGCTGAATGAACTCTATTAGCCTTAGATTTTCTAACTCTAGCCTTTCTTTCTTCTCCTTTGTTTTGTCGAACTTCTCCTTGATGGCCTTGGAAGTGTCTGCCAACTCATGGAAATCCTGATCTATTGTGGTTGGCCCAATGTCCAATGTTGTAACCTCATAATCCATAGGAGTAATCTGAGATCCTGGATCCTGGATCCTGGACTGCCACCTGTAAGATCCTGGATCTTGCATCATTCCTGGTAATCTGAGAATACTTCTTAGGCTTCCTTGGCGTTTTAGCTTTGCCAATCCTCTCTAGGAAGTCTTGCATGCTTTCAACTGGTTGAACCTCCTCCAACGGTCTGGATTTCTTCTTCAAACTTTCAGTCAACCAAGCTGGGATAGTGGATAATTCCATCCCATCTTCTAACTAAACATCTGTTGTACCCAAACCAAATTTTTTGCTTCATCAAGGCATTTTGCATAAAAGAGTCTAAACTTTGCTAAAATGATGTAAAATACAGTTTTTGGGCAATATCAAGCATGGAGTTTTTGTCACATTTCGGTCACGCAGTCAGTTTTATTTAATTCTGAGTTTGCGAGACTCGTGAATGGTTTCGTTTACGAGGATGCTTAACGACAAAGATTTCACGCTGCACACGGCTGGTCGAAGCCGTATAAACCTATGTTGAAAAGCGGTAATCGAATCATATCAGCGGGCCTTCAACCTCGGTCAAGATTTTGTGGAAAGTGCTCAAGCATACAGTCAATTTCTTCAGAATTGGTTTGGCTATCCGATGAGCTATCTAGCGAAGCTTTCCGAGACCTGTAGTTCCGGCAAACAGCGACAGAAGTTGAAATGCTCAAAGTTCCAGATATGAGAAATTTGTCTTTTTCAGGCAAAAGCGCAACTCTAGCCTGAGGGCGCCCATCTTAAAGAGGGGGCAAATTCTGGTATTTCTGATAGCGAATACAGTCAATCTATTCACAACTAGTCTGCTCGTCCGACGAACTATCAAACGCAGTCATCCAAGTCTCAGAGCTTCGGCAGTCGACATCTGAAGATGAGCCTATAATGAGGTTTTCATGTCTTTCAGCTTCCTCCTTGCATTTCCAGTGCAAGCATAGCTCAGGGGCGCTGGTTTAAAGGACCCTTAAGATGGCAAAATTTGCAGACGAAGTCTTCCTGACATCAGTACCACTCTAGCCTAGCTTCGCAATGCATCATCCTGCTTGTCGATCCGATGTTCCAGGTGATCGTGGCGGAGGTTCTACCAAGCACATGATTTCACGAGCGGACCAACATAAAATTTGCAGTGTATTTCTACAGTCCAAAGGCACCTAGCCTTTAGACCTGTCAGATGAAGTCGTTCGCGTTCGAAGTCTTCACGGCTTTTGAGCGTCATTACTTTATCTATTCAACGAGCCTAGCCGTCAGCCTTTGGGATTTGGCAAACGCTCGTACGTGTGAGGTCTTTGGCGAAATGCTGAAGAGTGAGGACATCCGGAAAATGGCTAAGGCTGGAGCGGTTATTTTAAATAAAATACGCACTGGAGTTTTTGAGGTCTTAGAAGCAGTTTTCTTGCTTCGTCACCTCCAGAGACTTCTCTTGTGGGCCCTTATGGCTGTCTGTTAAAACAAATAATGTTTGAATCGGGTTATCCCAGCTCCAGATATCAGAAGACAAAGTAGGGTACTTGGGTGAAAGTTCAACTTTCGTCAAAATGACATCAATGCAACTAAGAGCCAGGGGCGCTTTTACTTTTGAGGCCCTTAACACAGCTTTCAGATGTCGTGCGTATATCCATTGGATGCAGAATGTCTCCAGGCACGCAGTGAGCTTCGTTTCTTGTCAGCAGGGTTCGTCGTTCGCCATCAGCAGCCGTTTGAAGTGTCAGATGGTAGTTTAGGAAAATGGTTTAAGTCTGGAACTCGTAAAAGCAATTTAATCAGGGGCGCCTAATTTTTCAGGGTATTAAACGATGGATTTTGCAGTAGTGTCTCCCAGTAGACATTTCTTCCTTGTTCAATAGGCTTTCCGATGAATTCTCCAGCTCAGTCCCAGCATCTCCCGGTCACTCAAAAATCAGTGTTGAAGTTGGCCAGTCGTGACTTTGCCGTCAGCTACAAAATAGGAAGTTAATAAAAAGTGGAATATCTTGAGCAAATGGACGCCTATGAGCTCAAACAATGACTTTTCGGAATCAGTGAAGTTCGCCGGTGAATCTCAAAGCTTCATCCAAATTGTCTACTAAAGTTTGATAATATTTAATATTTATTATTGCATTTTAGCATTAAATGGCGATTTTCTTAAGATTGGCGCCCTCTTTATGCTAAGTTGTCAAATTGCATGATGATGAATATTTTATTATTATTTATTTTTGAACTCCGAGTTAGTGGCAGTTCAACTGAAGGGCGACCAATTGGAAGGCTTCTATTTCAGTCAGGGTTTTAAATTCTTGCAGTTCACCAGTTGATGCGAATTTCTTCTTATGGCGCCTTCTTCATTTTTGTATCATAAGGCTAAAGAGAAATTCGTTTTTCTTAAGAGAAATTCATATCTTCAAAGGAAATCGAATTTTATCAATTTTCGAAGGCGTTTCTTCAAGAGGAGTTCATATTTGAAGAACAAAAGGCATATTAACTTCAAGACAAATTCGTAATTTTCAAACAAAAGAAATTCGTATTTCTTCAAAGAAAATTCGTGATTTTAAAGCAAAGGCGAATTCTGGCAAAGCAAAGGCAAAATCTTCATCTATTGCCAAGGGCGTTTTCATCAAATACATCTTTTTGCAAGATAAAAGTTCATAATCATTAGCAATTTGAAGAATTCAAAGGCGATTTTCATTGAAGAAGAGCATACAAAAAACGTCTTTTTCCTCCTTGATTCTCAAATTTCTCTTAGTATACAATTCGCATGTTCCTGAAATTGGCAAATTTGACAAGTCTCAACATCTGGATCATTTTCATATAGCTTCCTCGAATTAAAATCGTGCGTTTGATTTTTCAGGAATTTTTAGCTTCAGAACATTCATTCTTGAGTTTCTAATTTTCTCAACTGAAAAGTCTTTGCATGGTCGAGTAGAAGTTAGATTTTCGCATTTCTGACGTTCTGGGTTGTCTTAGAATCTTTTTCTGGACAAAACCCATATCACAGATTTTCGCCGAAAATAACCCTTCGATAGGCTATTTTTAGCCTCAGCAGGCTAATTATAGCTTTCCAGAAATCTTGTCAGAACATAGTCAAGTTCACAGTCAACAGGTGAGTTTTTCAGAGTACAGTACACACAGATTGAATTCAAGACCAAATCGGTCTTAATTCATGACTTCATTAGAGAAGCTGAGACCGATTTGTATCAAGCGTATTCGAAGGGTTGACAGGTGTAGTTACTCAAGTTCACATGGTTGCATGCCTCGTATGGCCGATTGTCTTCCAAAGTCGGTTTAGAGGGTTGATACCGTTGGAGTTTTGCATGTGCAGCAAGTTCATTTGCATTTCTCACAACTAGAGTGTGCGCAGTCAAACCTCACAGTTTCGTCATGCCAAAGCGTCAGAAGCATCAAGCTGCAGAAGAGATAGTGGCCATCACTTCAGTTACGGAGCCGCTAAAGTTATAAGTCAGTGAAATGCTAGTTTGAGTGTGCAAAGATTGCCAAGATTGCTCAAGTTGCTGACAAGTAGTGAATTGTGACGACCTTCAGATGCTGATGCAGTTAACAATCTCGTTGAGGGATTGGTTGTTCGAGATCACGATCAGTAGACTTCAGTTCCTACCTCTCAGAATAGACATTTTACACAGGAGTTAAACTCGGCATTACCTTTTCAAGTTAACTCGCTGTCTCATCTCATGCATATCTATTCTAGGATTAGCTTTGTTCACTTGGAGTTGTATTTAGGGTTTTACGTTAACTGATGGTAGTCTTCCAGTTAACTCGCTTTCAATAAGGACGTGCATGCTCGCACAATTGTCCATTTTTAGATTAGATGTTTCGGTTAACTGATGGTAGTTTTCCAGCTAATCTATAGTTTCCTTCATTAGGGCTTAGCAATAAATCTTGCATGCATTGCAAGATTGTAGTTGACTCAAGGTGATTTTAGGGTTCCCTACACCTTTCGATGTCTATAAATAAGAGTTTTTGCTCATTTGTAATTAACTTTTGCACGAGAGAAATATATGCTGCGCCTACCTTGCCCTCAATATTGCTCTTTTTGTATCTATTCATGTGTTTTTACTATTATGATCAATTGTTATGCCACATAGGGTTTCATGCGATTGTAATGATAAATCTGTTTTGTGAGTCTTTACTATTATGATCAATTGTTATGCCACATAGGGTTTCATGCGATTGTCATGGTAAATTCTTCCCATAGTTTAGATAAATCTATTTTGTGCCTAATAAACTTGTTCAGATTGAGATAATAGTCGCGCCACCTTGCCTTCAAGTAGAGAATCTGTACTTGGTTATCGTGTGTTGTCGTGGACAATAAACTAATTCGGATTGAGATAATAGATGCACCACCTTGCCTTCAAGTAGAGAATCCGTATCCAGTTTATCATGTGATGTTGTTACTAATAAACTTGTCTAGATTGAGCTGATAGTTGCGCCACCTTGCCTTCAAGTTGAGAATCTATACACGTTTATCGTCTAATAGTCAAACCCTGCTCCATTTCCTCATGCTCTGTTTTCTTGAGGAAATTGGATAGATTTAAAGTAGATAGCTTAGTTGTAGTTAATGATCTGCGAAACCATAAAATCCTTAGCTGCAACGTTCTTGGTTTTCTTAACCTTGTGCCTCTTCCAGCTGAGAACAAAAAGATAGGACTTAGATTACTTTTCTTTTCCATACATTTCAGCACTACGAGGGAGCTTCCCCTCCTAATTTGAAGAGCACTCATTACGCAGTGTGCATAGCTGTCCGTACCAACCTGCACTCCAGAGGTGTTAGTTTTGACGCCAACAACATCATCATTAATTCCTTTTAGAGCAGAAATTACCTCATCTCCTAGCTCTTCATTGTTCTCAAGGATCTCAGTATCTCCTGCGCCTTCAATCATCAAAGTATCACCTCCTTCCAAACTCTCAGTGAGGGCTTGATCTTGGAGAGAATCCAACTGTTCTAACTCTTGAAATTCGACTTCTTGCTCATGACTTGGCTCGATCTCAGCAATGGACACCTTTTCAATTATTCCAATTGACAAAGTACTTGAAGATGATGGATTTTCAGTCACTTTCTGCTTCTTACTCTCCAATTCTTCGTCAACTGATTCCTTTTCCTGTGTGTGAAGGTTTTCACTCACCACCTTCCTCTTGCTAGGATATGAAAGTTCATCAAGACTTTCACCAATTGCTTCACCCCGACTATCCTTATTGCTCAATGTGGCATAGGTAAGAGAAATTCCTTCTTTTCTCAATCTGTTGATCTGACTGTCAACCCATTCCCTTGAGTATGCAATAATGTCCTTCATCAATGTGTTCAAATCGGTCAACTCAGGTTGTGTCCAGTTAGGCAACAGGATAGGCTTATCTTTTTCTTGTTCAAATTGAGGATGTATGTAGTCCCCGTTATCTTTGACTTGGTCAGGTATAGGGAACAAGTCACACCTTTTTACAAGTTCAATTGGAATTTTGGACCAAGTCTTCTTCCTGACTCCATACTCGTCCACCAAGTTAGACCAATAATCTTCGATCTGCATAACATGAAGGGACTTCTTCCCGTGAACTCTCAGGTATGGATCATAATCGGACCTTGGATTATAAGTGTTGAACTTATAAAATTGCAACTCTACCCTTGCTGTCTTGGCTGATTGTAATGAAGGGCAGACTTCTAGCATTTTTCCAATTGCAACCGGAAAATCCACTCCTTGTTTGTTCTTTTTCGCCTGAATAGAGTCTACACATGCCAGTTGCCTTGCAACTTCAAGCATAACAATCTTGTCTGTTGGATACCGAGGAAGTCTATGCGGAGCATCTGAGAATCCATGAATTCTTATATAAGTAAATGTCGGAAACTGGATAAACCAAGATCCGAACTTATCAAGCATCACCATAGCTTCTTTAGATAGCCTCCTTTGAACTGTTCCTTGAAGCACTCGCGTGATATACATAAGGAAGGCGTCATTAGTTATCTTAAAATTGTCCTTGTAATGTAATTGGAGCTGCGGGTAACAATCATATGCTTTGAGTTGATCTTTCCGGAGTCCAACTTCCCCTTTGCAAATCAGTCCTCTATACTTGGTGAACCGTGCCAAGATATAAACCACGTAAGAACTCATGTAGAAGGTTTTGGTCTTTTCCAAGTTTCTCAACTGGAAATCGATATTATCACTTATTAACTTCACCCAATTTATTGCTTCCATTCCCAATACGATCTCCTCCACGTATGAAAACATCCATGCTTCAAAGAAGGCTCCTTGAGAAGTTCCCATAATCCTGTTCAACATATGAATCATATCACTATATTCTGTTTTAAAATCCGTGCAAATTAATCTCTTTGGCAACTTGGAGCGGTGTCTTTTGGGTTCCTTGATCCAGTTAGAATTGACTATGTCCATACAGGATTCCTTGGCTTGATCAAACATGGCCTGTGATTCTTGTTGAGTCCTGTTCAACATTTTTCGACGATGGGGAATACCAAATACTTCCCTGACTGAATCCTCTGTGAAATACGCCAGGGTGATTCCATTGGGTGTTTTAATGGATCTTGTTTGAGGATTGTACCTTCTGGCACACTCGACCATTAGCTCACTGCACTGAACTGCAGGTGGAAATCCTGCTGCCTGATGAAGTCCAGACTTAACGATATTTGTGGCAATAGGTGTGGGCATTTTGTTCTGAGTGCCAAACATCCTTCTCTTGTGTTGAATTGCATTAAATTGTTCAAAGTTGGTATCTGCTACCTTCTTCCACTTCGAGGATAACTGGGATTCTGGATAAAATTCTTTGAGGACTTCCTTTACTTGAGCTTTCCTGACTTCACCTCCCACGTTCTTTGGAGAAGACATTGTGCCTGTACGAAGCTCGAAGTTAGAATATTTTAACAAATATGTAAAAAGGCGATTTCTTGGCTGGAGAAATTTAAAATTAATTAAAAAAATATCCAGAACTTGATTAAAAGGCTGTTAAAGAATAAATTCTCAATGAAATCTGATCCGCCTTTATTGTTTTTAAAGAGCATTCATGGAATTTTAAATAATCTTCTAGATTTTTAAAGACTTATACTAAAGTTTTCTCAAATCCACAATAAACAAATCCTTCTCCCTTCTAAAATCGCCAATAATAACCTTGCAGTTGTTTGAAAAAATATGGAAATGGAAGAAGAAAATCGAACTCTATATGTTCTGGAATAAAAAAAATCTGCTTGCAGCTGAAGAAGAAAGATGTCTTTCTCTTGAGATAGGTTTGCCTGTGAAAAAATTCGACTTTGCAAATAATGAAAATAAGCTCACAAGATCATCTTTTATAATAAAACCTTTCCAAATTGGTTTAGGTCGATTTCTTTCTTTCATTGGACGTTTTTGCTTTAAAACGAAAAAAGCAATCTTATCGTGATCTTTGACTTTTCAAACAAGGCGTCCCTTTCTCATTAATTGATAACTTTTTAATGAAATTTAAGTTATCAAAAATTTCTTGCCTTTTGGTAAAATTCGACCCTCAAGTGGACTTTTTACTTTTCAACTGGAATTTCTCTTACCAAAGCGATTTTGCCTTAGAAAATTTTCGATTTTCACCTTGAAGAATTCGACTCTCAACTGGATTTTTCTACTTCCCAACTGGAAATTCACTTCAACTTGAAGTTCCTAAAGTCTAGTTCGAAATTTCTCTTGCCTTAGTCGATTTTCATCTTTGTCCAACTCGAATTTCGAACTTTCCAACTGGAATTCCTTGTAGAAGGCGGATTTTGTCTTGATCTTTCAAATAGACGAATTTTAATTGGATTTCCTTTTCAAGATTTCGGATTTCTCAACTAGACTTTTTGAAGATTCATCTGGATTTTCCCAATGGCGCATTTATCCAGCCTTAGGCGAATTTTATTGCAATTTGCTTGCTTTTTACTTGATTTTTCAATGATTTTTCATGAAGGCGTGATTTTGTCCAATTTATTTTTTCAGCTTTGCATGCGCCTTTTTTAGCTTTTTCTCATCTTGCATGCGCCTTTTTCATCCTTGCATGCGCTTTTCTCTTGATTTTTTGCGATTTTTCAAGATCTCTGCTTGATTTTTGCTTGCTTTTTAGTTCCAAAAGTGGAAACTTTCGACCCCATTGCCAGTGACAACTAGCACTTTCTAAAAATAGAAACTTACTAAAAATAGAAAAAAGCAAAAAGCAACTTTCTAAAAATAGTAAATTCCAGATTGGTCTAGAAATGCCAAAAACGAAAAAAGCAAAAAAGCAAAAAAGCAGAATCCCTAAAAAATAGGAAGTGTCAGAATTGGGCGAAAGCACAGGCGATCCTCATCTGCAGGGTCTTCTAAGCTCTTCTATGACGTTTACGTTCAGTTTCAGGCTCAAACTCCCAACTTGGTTCAGATGATGACTCCAGACTTTGACATGGAATTCCCAGACATCAGAGACTATGAAATTGCTACTCAAAGCTCAACCCTAAGGGCAAACCAGCGAGGGTCCCCATTTGCAATGGGGCGATGTGTGGAAAAAGGTCACAACATGACCATATGCTCGTCTATCCTAGACGCATTCTTGGTTAGAGTTCCCTTCCAGTTCTACATCTGCATCAGATCCTCTGACCATATGCTCACACCTTGCCCAACATCGGGATCCTAGTGTACATCCTTGGTTAGAGTTGCTTCCGCATCATTTTGGTTTTAGAGCTAACCTTAACGGGTGCATGTTGATTGCAATTGTAATTGGAAAAAACAAAAAAAAAATTAGTCCGGTTCATTATAGACAGTCTTAAGTAGTCAATAAAAATATATTTAATTTTGTCTTTAGTAACTTTTGTCTTTTCCTAGCTGCTCTGTGAATTGCTTCTTCTTTCCATCTTCTTTCTTAGGGAATTAAATATAAGTTTCATTTTCATATCCTAAAAGGGGATTGGCCCATAAACGATGACTATTGATTTACCAAAAATTATTGATGTAGTTTTAAATGTTATTGGCCAATGTATTTTAAAGACAATATGTTAATTCGAATCTCCTTCCAATGTAGAATGCAGTGCCAAGATAATGAAGGTCGGCCTATAATAAACATGTTATCTGTTCTTGCAAAAGAGTTCGTCCTTTGACATCAATGACAATTTTCTAACAATTTCCCCCTTTGTCATTGATGGCAATCCACTACTCCAACTCACTGCTCCCCCTGTCCTGTTGCTCCCCTTGTCTCTATACTTTTACCCCTTTGACATCAATAGAAAAGGGTCTTCCATCTATCTCTAAGCTTTATCTTCCATGGAGTTATAAGATAATGTTGTGGGTAGCTCCCCTTGAATATATACTTCCCCTTAATGACTGGATGAATATGGGACTAGTCCCAAATTTTCCCTTAAGTACTCAAATGTCTCTTTGGGAAGAGGCTTTGTAAATATATCTGCAACCTGTTCTTTAGTGGCAACATATTCCAACTTTACTTAATGATCTGCTACTTGTTCCCTCAAAAAATGGTATTTGATGGGAATGTGTTTAGTCCTTGAGTGCATCACTGGGTTCTTGGAAATATTAATGGCACTTGTAATATCACAAAATATATATATTGGGTGATCATATTCCATTTTGATATTGTTTAAACTTTAAAGTTTGTCGTATCCAAAGAACTTGAGTACAACATGAAGCTGCTGCTATGTATTTTGCTTCAGTAGTGGATAGCGAGACTAAAGCTTGTTTCTTACTAAACCATTAAACAAGACTATTGCCCAAAAAGAATGCTCTGCCACTAGTACTCTTTCTATCATCCAAACTACCAGCCCAATCAACATCTGTATATGCTTTTAAGGTGAAGTTTTCACCTCTTGGGTTCCATAGACCAAAATCCAATGTGCCTTCTAAGTATTTGAATATTCTTTTTATTGCCTTAATATGTGTTTCTTTAGGAGCTACCATCCCTACTGCTTGCATAATGTCAGTCTTGAGGCTGTTATATAAAGCAAACTTTCCTACCATAGATCTATAGAGAGTTTGGTTTGCATTGGGAGACTCATCATTCTTGCTTAACTTACATCCTATGACCATTGGTCTACTCACAGGATTGCAATCCTCCATTCTAAACTTTTTTAACACTTCCTTAGCATACTTAGTTTGTGAAATAAAAATTCCATTATCAAATTGAGAGACTTGTAATTCAAGGAAGAAAGAGAATTCACCTAACATGGACATTTCAAATTCTTCTTGCAGTTTTTGAGCAAAGTCTTGACACATTCTAGTATAACTTCCTCCAAAGATAATATTGTCCACATATACTACAACAATCAATTGATGATCATTTTCAATTTTAAAATATATATTGCTGTCCACAATGGCTCTTTTGAACCCTTGTTCTTGTAAGTACTTGTCCAATCTAGAATACCAAGCCTTGGGGGCTTGTTTTAACCCATAAAGAGCTTTCTTCAGTTTGAATACATAATCCTTGTTTGATAAGGTAAATCCTTTAGGTTGTTCGATATATACCTCTTCTTCTAGATGTCCATTAAAAAATGCTGATTTAACATCCATTGGGTAAACTTTAAAAATTCTGTGGCAAACAAATGCTAGGAACATCCTTATGGCCTCTAATTGTGCAATTGGGACAAATGTTTCTTCAAAGTCAACACCTTTTACTTGAGCATATCCTTTACAAACCAACCTTGCTTTATTCTTTGTGTGGGTTGGACCACATAGGTCTGTATGGATGAGCTCCAATGGTTTAGATGCTGAATACTCTTTTGTTTTGAAGGTGACCCTTGTTTGCTTCCCAAGTTGGCAGTGATTACCAATAGTATTTGAAGGCTTTGAGGTTTTTGGCATATCTCTTGCTGCTTGTGTATTGCTGATTTTGACAAGGTAGTCAAAGCTGATGTGTCCCATCCTTCTATGCCAAAACCAGCTTTCATCTTCTTTTGCTATAAACATTTCTTACCTTTGTTTTCATTTATGATATAGAGGTTATTAGCTGTCCTATATGGTTTTGCTATCAATCTTCCTTCTTGATTTTACATCCCCCTGCATGAAATGAGAGAGTATGACCTTGATCACATAATTGGCTTACACTTAGAAGATTGTGCTTTCATCTTTTAACATGCAAGACATTCTTTATCTTTGTTCTTTCATTGTCTAGACTAATAATTCCCTTTCCAACAATATTGGCTGTAGCATTATCTCCAAAACTCACTGTTCCTCCATCTATGTTCTTCAATGTGAGAAATTCACTTTTGTCACCAGTCATGTGACATGAGCAGCCACTGTCTACATACCATTGTTCTCCATTATCTTGAGCATGTAGGGCAGTTTGTATTAACATGTATCTCTCTTTTCTATCTTCTTTCTTCTTTTTCCATACTTTTGAATTCTTTTCCTTTTGTTCCACAAGGATGTCTTTCTCTTTTTCTTGCTTTGGGGTATCTACAAAAATAGTTCTACAAAATCGTGTTTTGTGCCCATAGTTATTACATTTAAAGCATTCAACATTGTAAATTAGAGATGCAAAAGAATTGTAATTCCTTTTATCAACTCTAGAGGTATTCTTATCCTTGTTCCAACCAGAATTTCTTATATGATTCCTACAGTTTATTGCCTCATGACCAAAACGATTTCATGTGAAACAATAGCCAACGAAAGAATGATGGTACTTAGTCATATGTGCTTGCTTTTGTGGAAAGAATTTTTTGAAAGTGTTCTTGTTCTTTTGATATGTGCTTGGTTTTGATGCAACATTACTTTCTTTTGCTTTGTTACATTCTCCTTTGATGGGTCTTTTAAGTGCATTAATATAACTTTTTGGCTTTTCTTTGTTTGATTCTACTTGTGCCCTTTCTTTGTTTTCTTCATAACCAATGTCAGTTTTTATAGATGGCGATCTTTGTTCACTTATGATATTATCTAAGATTTTGGTGCTCTTTTCAAACTTGAGGCTTGTGTTTAACTCGGTGTTCATCTTCTCTAATTCCTTCCTTAGAGAAATAATCTCAGATTCTAGTCTTCCACACGTTTCTTTCTTTATCTTTAATTGAGATCTGATTTCTTCTTCAATTTTCTTGGCTTCCTCAATTTGAACTTTCAAATTGATAATTACTTTTTCTGATTCTTCAAATGTTTTGGGCTTTTTACATTCTTCTTGAAATAGCTGCTTGTACTTTAACTTTTTCTTCCTAAATCTCTCAATTTCGTCTATGGCATGATAGAGTTCTTCCTCAAAGCTTTCTTCATCATCATCTTCATAATCAGATTTGATCTTCTCATCCTCATGTGAGTTCTTATTTTCTTTATCATCATTTTCAATGATATTGCCTTCTGTTTCAAATGCCGTAAAAAACATTTCTTCTCTATAGCTATCCCAATCACTTTCATTGGATGAACTATCATCTCTATAAGCATAGAGACTCTTCTTGTAATCATAAGATTTCTTCTTCTTATTGATTTTATCATACCGGTGACTATATTTGTTTCCTTTCTTTGTATAAGGCTCTTCTTCATCACTATCACTTTATCTCAAATATGGCCATTTCTTAATAAAGTGTCCTACTTTGCCACAATTAAAACATTTAAATGGCAATTCTCCCTTGTTCTTTCTTTTTAATTTCTCTTCAAAAAGAGCTTCCTCCTTGTCCGTTTCTTCCTCGAAACTCTCACTTGGCATAGGTTCTTTATTCTTTGATCTTTTTGAGGCTTTGAAGGCTGTTTCCCTTTTAGATGTATTGTCTTTTTCGGTCCTCATCTCATATGTTGTGAGGATTCCATGTAGCTCATCCATGGTTAATGTATCCAAGTCCATTTCTTCTATAGCAGAAACTATAGCATTGAATCTTACAGGAAGAGATCTTAAAAACTTTTGCACTATTGTTGATTGTCATGCGGCATGCCCTAAATTTTCACTACTTCAACACAACACACAAATTTATTTTTTCCTTTACAATGTGAAATATGCTAACCAATTTTTTCGATGGATTATCACAACATAACCAGCAATAGTTAACTGGATTAGCGTTAGCATCAAACTGAAAACTGAACTTGAAATGAAAACTACTCAACGTCAAGAATGTACACTCAAGATCCCACTGAGGGCGAGGTGCTAACATATGACGGAGTGAAGAAATTTGAAGTTATAAACTGATAGGCGGATAACCAACCATGAAAAGCATTTCCACACTACCACCAAACAGTGGGGGGAAAAGATTACAATAAAAACAATTCATCCGCTGCGGCGGGCATCCACAGAGCTGTGGGGATTCACCACTATGAAAGTGGTTATAAGAGAGTTACAAAACAGATTGTCCACACTGGCGGTAAACCATCCAGGGGTAATTTAATGATAAAACAGAAAGTAATTGCAGAACTGAAAGATTTGTTGGATTAGTAATGCTTAATCTCAACCTTACAAATTAAACTCTGCAGATTACAAATTACAATGATAAGGAATGAACCTTAAATATGAAGTATGAACTTTTACAATGATATAACACTCAAATACTGAAGTATAAGACCAAAAACTGGAAATTGTAACAGTCTGATATAAAAATCAGAATTCTGGAAATTCAACCAGCAAACTGTGAATTCATGAACTGCTCATAAGTTTGTCAATTTACCTCCAAATGACGAGAAATAAGTTGCAAATGCTCCCTAGAGGTTTGGCGCCCAAGGTGCAATCCAGAAACAGCCACCAAAGACTCCAGATTATTTGGCACGAATTCCAATGCTTATCCAAATGGTACGGCCTCCTTGAAAAATCGACTTTGCAAGATAAAATCAGAAGTTTGGAATTAAATTCCAATTTTTTGTGGAAGGTGGCGCCTTGAGTCAACAAATGATTTGCCAAAGTACCCAGAACAAACATAAAATCACTCCAAAAGATATGAACAAAAATCAGCTTCAGCTGTAGATAAACCAGGAAACCAAAACTGTGAAAATACTCCAAAATTCTTCAATCTTTGATATTCAATCTGCTAGTCTGATGTTGAGAAGCAGCAATGTAGCCAACTAGGTGTTATATTGCAAACACGAAATTGGATGAAAGGGCTAAGAGGTAGCATCCTCGAAGCAATATGTCAATTGTCATTTCGACATCATAACTTTAGCATAATTTTCATAGATGAAATGCTGGAGCAAAGACCTTCAATAAATAAGAGCTCACAAACTCTTCAAATGCCTGAGAAGCAGATCAAAAGACACAGGAGACCCTTCAAATTCCCAAAAACCTTCAACTTCTCAAGGTGGCGTCCAAAATTGCATAATAAGAATTTTCACTTTATTTTAAAATTCACTTTTAGAAAAGTGGCGTCTATTTTCCCAAGGCATAATATTCAATAAAGAATAAATAATCTTTTAATGAAGGCGTACCCTTCATGGCCCCACTTTAAAAACAACTTAAGTTATCACCTTAGGCCAAGGGGGGGTCAACAGAGAATTAAAACATAATGCCTTTAATTAAATAATTTTCACCAAATAAAGCTTTCTGAAGACCAAGCCAGAATAACCACAACTGCTCCAACTGAGAAGGACTGAGAATAGACAACTGCAACTGCAAAAGACTAATATTTACTATAAATAGTAAATAACATGAAAGCCACAAACTCCAAGCCAAGAAACCCTAATTTCACCTCATTCCAGTCTACGGGTTCCGAAATAGACTGATGAACTGCAAGGCTAATCACTGATGAGAAGGGGACATTACAGTCCGCCCTCCTCGAAATTGCTTGTCCACAAGCAACTGAAAAGATGGATGCAACAAAATCTGTTCACCTTCCCATGTGGCATCTTCAATAGGCAAATTCCTCCATTTAACCAAATATTCTTTGATTGTCCTCCTCAAAGAACGTTCTCTAGTATCAAGGATTTCTTCAGGAATCAACACCAACTGACCTTCCTCATCCAATGGAGGTAATTCTGATGTAGCCACCACGTTGTGTCCAATTGCCTTCTTGAGGCGTGACACATGAAAGACATTATGTACCTTGCTTTCAGCTGGAAGCTCCAACTCATAAGCAACTTCACCAATTCTCTTGGTGACTTTGAAAGGACCATAAAAACATGGCTTCAACTTTTCTGCACCACTTTTCTTGAGAGAAGATTGTCTATATGGCTGAAGCCTTAAATAGACCATGTCCCCAATTTCAAAAGACCTTTCAACACGCTGCTGATCAGCGTATAACTTCTGCTGATTTTGAGCTTGTTGCAGATTTTCCTTGAGGGATTTCAATATGTCTTGGCTCTGTTGTAACATATCCAGTGCTTGTGGAGCTCTGCTATCACCAAACACTAAATCAACAAAATTAGTAGCCTCATAACCATAAAGAGCCATAAAAGGTGACATCTTAATTGACATGTGATAAGAAGAGTTATAACAATACTCTCCTAAATGAAGCCATTTAATCCAAGCTCTTTGCTGTCCTGAAACATAGTTTCTTAGGTAACCCTCTAACCATTTGTTCACGATTTCTGATTGCCCATCTGTTTGTGGGTGATAACTAGTGCTTGGAGTAAGCACTGTCCCACTCAATCTGAAGATCTCTTGCCAAAAAACACTTAGGAACTTGCTGTCCCTATCACTGACAATAGTTTTAGGCAACCCATGCAAACGGAAAACCTCTCTGAAAAACAACTCAGCCATTTGAGCTGCTATAAATGAAGTGGTGACAGCAAAGAAATGAGCAAATTTCGTTAATCTATCAACCACAACAAAAATACAATCACGTCCTTGCACTTTGGGCAACCCAGTGATGAAATCCATGGCAATACTTTCCCATTTCTGATTTGGAATGGGCAAGGGCTGTAGCAGACCAGCTGGATAGGAGTGTTCATTTTTATTTCTTTGACAAATTGGACACTCTCTAATGTAGTTCAAGACTTCTTCTTTCAACCCTTTCCAAGTGAATCTTTCACGAATCTACTTATAAGTCTTGAAAATCCCTTGATGACCAGCAAGGGGAACATCATGAAAAGATTGTAGAATCTTCTTTTTAAGCTTAGATTCTTGTACTAAAAAGATTCTATCTTTATAATAAATTAACCCATCAACCAACTTATACCTTCCATCAACCAAATGACCTTCTAACAAGCTGGTTGCAAACTGATTTTTAACATAATCAGCAGCAATTAACTCCTTCCAATCTGCTGATAACTCACAAAGTGACTGGAAATGAGGCCTTCTTGAAAGAGCATCAGCCACTATATTATTTTTTCCTTTGACATATTCAATGTCAAAGTCATATGCTTGGAGCTTACTTACCCACTTCTGCTGCCTTTCATTCAAATCCTTTTGGCGCATAAAATGTTTAAGACTATTATGGTCAGTCTTAACAACAAATTTACTTCCCACCAAGTATTGACGGAATTTAGACAAAGCATGCATGATGGCAAGCATCTTTTTGTCATAAATAGAGTAAGTTTTTTCTGCCCCTCTCAACTTCCGGCTCTCGAAGACAATAGGATGTTTGTCTTGCATTAGAACAGCTCCAACACCTTCACCTGAAGCATCACACTGTAATTCAAAAGATTTTGTAAAATCGGAAGAGCCAACACTGGACATGTACTCATGATTTGTTTAAACTTATCAAAAACTTCTTGTGCCTTCTTAGTCCAAAGAAAAGTTCCTTTCTTTGTAAGATCTGTGAGAGGTGCTGCTTGATGAGAATAACCTTTCACAAATCTTCTATAGAATCCACATAACCCCAAGAATCCTCTCAAATGAGAAATATTCTTTGGAGTTGGCCAATCAAGAATGGCCCTTATCTTTTCTGGATCCACTTTCACACCCTTTGAACTGATAATGTGGCCAAGATATAAGAGTTCTGTCAACCCGAACTCACACTTTGATTCTTTGGCGAACAAACATTCCGCCTCTAAAATACTAAGCACTTCTTCCAAATGCTTAAGGTGCTCTTCCCATGACTTACTGAATATGAGAATATCGTCGAAGAAGACGAGCACAAACTTCCTCAACTGCTGTCTAAAAATCTTGTTCATACAAGATTGAAATGTGGCTGGAGCATTTGTCAAACCAAAAGGCATGACAAGAAATTCAAAATGCCCAAAATGGCATCTAAATGCTGTCTTCTCTATATCCGCCTCCCTCATTCTGATTTGGTGATAGCCTGAACGAAGATCAATCTTCGAGAAGAACATGGCCCCGTGGAGCTCATCAATAAGCTCATCAATCCTAGGAATAGGATATCTATTCTTGATGGTTTTCTGATTTAATGCGCGGTAGTCAACACACATACGCATTGTACCATCTTTCTTTTTGACCAGCACCACTGCAGAAGCAAAAGGACTCTTGCTTGGTCTAATGAAACCACTTTCCAACAACTCCTTGATGGCTTTTTCAATTTCATCTTTCTGCCTCTTTGGATAGCGGTAAGGTGTAGTCATAACAGGTTTTGCTCCCTCTTCTAACTCAATCACATGCTCAGAACCTCTTTCAGGAGGTCTTCCAGGAGGTAGGCTTCCAAAGACTTTGCTCTTCTTTGAAAGTAAGGCTTGAATATCAGGATGATATTGCCTTTTCTCCTCTACCGGATCAGCTGGTAGAACCATACATTCAGCAGCCCATTCAACCTGATCGTGGCGGATCAGCCTTTCCATCCTCTTCAAAGACACAATTCGAGGGCCTCCATTTGACATCCCTCTTAGAACAACCTTCCTTCCATTAGACTGAAATTTCAGCTCCATAGTTTGCAAATTCAATGTGATCTCTCCAAGAGATCGCAGCCATTGTATGCCCAACACAACATCAGTGTCTCCAATTCCCACCACATAAAAATCATCTTTAATCTCATGATTCCCCAATTGCAAGGAGAGGTTAGGAATCTTCCTTGTGCAAGACATAGTAAAACCATCAGCAACCATTACCTTGAAACCATCAAAGTCTTCAGTCTTCAAACCTTTTCTAGCAACTAGTCCTTCATCAATAAAATTGTGAGTTGCTCCGGTATCAATTAGAGCAACTATCCTTTGTGAATTTACAACTCCATGAACCCTAAAAGATTCATTTTTTTGGAAACTTGATAGTTGTGCGAAAGCACTACCATCTCCCACCTCTTCGGACTTGTCTTCTGGAACTTCTTCACCTTCACTACTTGCTGATTCGTATTGCTGATCAGACGAATCAGATTCTGATCCATAATCAGAATAGCCCTCCATTCGATTTGCTTTGCCTCTTCCATAGCAACGGTGACCCTTAACCCAAGGATCACGGCAAGTGTAACAAACTCCATCTTTTCTAAGCTGTTCTTTGAGCTCTTCTGACAACCTTGGTGGAAACTTCTTGGGCAGATTTGAAGAAGGCTTTTTATCTTTCTTATGGCTGAATGGTTTTGAGTGAAACTTAGGCCTTGGGGCTGCCAACTCCATGCTCCTAGCTTTCTTGATAGCTTCATCTAACGTTGGTGGATCAACTGCTTTGACCCATCCCTTCAAAGGCTTCATTAAACCTTCAGCAAAAAGAACCACAAGTCTCCTTTCAGTAATGTTAGGCACCATTACTGACAACCTCTGAAAATCAGCCACATAGTTTTCTAAAGATCCTTGCTGTTTCAATTGTGCCAACTCTCTGAATCTCAATTCAGGATCTTTGGTGTCAAATCTTTCAATCAACTTATTTGTAAACTCTCCATATGTGCGAATGAGATTATGGCCAAGAGTGACCAAACCATGAGTCCACCATTCATGAGCTATCCCATCTAAATGCAAGGTAGCAAATTTGATAGCATCTTCTTCCGGCATAGGTCTAAGAGAGAGGTAGTTATCTAACTTTTTTACCCATGATCTGGCTGTACACTTATTACTACCATCAAAATGTTCCATAGTGATCTTTCCCAATGCCTGGTAGAAATCATTTCTAGGTGCTGTAGGAGGACGTTGATCATTCCTTCCACCAGTTCTCCGACTCCTTTGATTCATGTATTGATCAAAGGTCCAAGTACCTCTCAAATCAAGAGGTAAAGAAACGTACTCCATGTAAGCTTGACGAGCATCATCAGCAAAGTTTGGAGCAGCTTCAATTGGTTGTTGCTCTTCCCTTGGTGTGAAGACGGGAAAAAGGGGTCTAGAGGATGACCCACTATGAATTGCAATATGTTGACCCACAATTCTGTCTCTTGTATTCACCTCAGGACTGCCACTATTGTTATTTCCATTAACTCCACTGCTTTCTCCAGTTGAGTTATTTTGGGGCTGAATGATATTCTGAGCTGCTTGCTGGTCCAACTTGGACAATAATCGGGACATCATATCTATCATTCCATCAAACTTCTTCTCAACTCTGTCCCTCTCTTCATTATCTCTCCTTACAGTGTCTGACATTATTACAACTGTCTGTTCAACCACTCCCACTGAATTATCTGAACCTTCCACTGTTTTACCAAGATCTCTTAGGACTTCTGAGAAGGTATCTGCCTCTGGAACGGGCGGAAACTGATGCTGATTTCTAGCCTGACTTATGGTGTATGGCCTAGTGTCTCTTTCACTCATCAGTTAAACAACTGCAATTTTCCACAGGATGGCAGGGTCTTCTGCTCTGATACCACTGAAATATGCTAACCAATTTTTTCGATGGATTATCACAACATAACCAGCAATAGTTAACTGGATTAGCGTTAGCATCAAACTGAAAACTGAACTTGAAATGAAAACTACTCAACGTCAAGAATGGACACTCAAGATCCCACTGAGGGCGAGGTGCTAACATATGACGGAGTGAAGAAATTTGAAGTTATAAACTGATAGGCGGATAACCAGCCATGAAAAGCATTTCCACACTACCACCAAACAGTGGGGGGAAAAGATTACAATAAAAACAATTCATCCGCTGCGGCGGGCATCCACAGAGCTGTGGGGATTCACCACTACGAAATTAAATATAAAAGAGTTACAAAACAGATTGTCCACACTGGCGGTAAACCATCCAGGGGTAATTTAATGATAAAACAGAAAGTAATTGCAGAACTGAAAGATTGGTTGGATTAGTAATGCTTAATCTCAACCTTACAAATTAAACTCTGCAGATTACAAATTACAATGATAAGGAATGAAACTTAAATATGAAGTATGAACTTTTACAATGATATAACACTCAAATACTGAAGTATAAGACCAAAAACTGGAAATTGTAACAGTCTGATATAAAAATCAGAATTCTGGAAATTCAACCAGCAAACTGTGAATTCTTGAAATGCTCATAAGTTTGTCAATTTACCTCCGAATGACGAGAAATAAGTTGCAAATGCTCCCTAGAGGTTTGGCGCCCAAGATGCAATCCAGAAACAGCCACCAAAGACTCCAGATTATTTGGCACGAATTCCAATGCTTATCCAAATGGTACGGCCTCCTTGAAAAATCGACTTTGCAAGATAAAATCAGAAGTTTGGAATTAAATTCCAATTTTTTGTGGAAGGTGGCGCCTTGAGTCAACAAATGATTTGCCAAAGTACCCAGAACAAAAATAAAATCACTCCAAAAGATATGAACAAAAATCAGCTTCAGCTGTAGATAAACCAGGAAACCAAAACTGTGAAAATACTCCAAAATTCTTCAATCTTTGATATTCAATCTGCTAGTCTGATGTTGAGAAGCAGCAATGTAGCCAACTAGGTGTTATATTGCAAACACGAAATTGGATGAAAGGGCTAAGAGGTAGCATCCTCGAAGCAATATGTCAATTGTCATTTCGACATCATAACTTTAGCATAATTTTCATAGATGAAATGCTGGAGCAAAGACCTTCAATAAATAAGAGCTCACAAACTCTTCAAATGCCTGAGAAGCAGATCAAAAGACACAGGAGACCCTTCAAATTCCCAAAAACCTTCAACTTCTCAAGGTGGCGTCCAAAATTGCATAATAAGAATTTTCACTTTATTTTAAAATTCACTTTTAGAAAAGTGGCGTCTATTTTCCCAAGGCATAATATTCAATAAAGAATAAATAATCTTTTAATGAAGGCGTACCCTTCATGGCCCCACTTTAAAAACAACTTAAGTTATCACCTTAGGCCAAGGGGGGGTCAACAGAGAATTAAAACATAATGCCTTTAATTAAATAATTTTCACCAAATAAAGCTTTCTGAAGACCAAGCTAGAATAACCACAACTGCTCCAACTGAGAAGGACTAAGAATAGACAACTGCAACTGCAAAAGACTAATATTTACTATAAATAGTAAATAACATGAAAGCCACAAACTCCAAGCCAAGAAACCCTAATTTCACCTCATTCCAGTCTACGGGTTTCGGAATAGACTGATGAACTGCAAGGCTAATCACTGATGAGAAGGGGACATTACACAATGCAACACATGTTAAATATGATGAGAAAACATCTTTGCGCCTTTGAAGGCATTAAGTTTACGATGCCTCCTATGCACTCTGCACATAGTGCAAGAAAATGATGGATATAATTAAGACTAGGGATATCTCTAATTTTGTCTTCATTTATGAGGACAATTATTTAAGATAGGTGACTAAAAGAGACATATAAAGAATTATGCTTATATGTAACAATTTTTAATTGAAGGCAATTAAATTCTAGGGAATAAACAACAAATCTAAGGTGATAATACAATATTACACAATAATTTAGCTTTTTGATTTGAATGGAGTGGTTGTCACTAGGGGAAGTCCAACACACAATGACAAACATGCAATCACACATAAATTAATACAAGGGTATACACAAGTAGATCATACCAGATGTCCACCACACCCTTATCCCAATTTTTTTCAACTATGCTTGACTTTACTATTACATCAAAGAAAACATAGAGTTGGTATTAAACTTAAGTATAAATTCAAATTCTAAGTTGAATAAAAATTTACTAACATTTTATATAGCAACTTAGACTCGATATAATTATTTTTGTGCTTAAAACTATAGTCTCGTTCATTGATAGTTTAACTACTCAAATTTCCCTACTTGGTTATTCCATTATCCAAGGTTCAAGATTATATGAGTTGGGTGTATTTCGTTGACGATTCTTCTCAACAAATAGGTTTCCTTACCAATTTTAAGTTAAGTTGTTTTACCAATTTCTCTTTGGAACCTATTTGCCTTATCTCTTAGGATAGGTTTGAGATTTACTTTACTTCCAACTCTGTTGCTCTTAAAATTATGTTCATCAAATTAATTTTAAATATTTTCTTCTATTTTTTCACCAAGACCCTCTATGGTGTTGACTATCTCATCTACTCGAAGTAGATAGCCAGCAATATCTTCTTCATTCATCATTTTTAGACTCTCAAATTGCTGTTGATGGGTTTGAAGTTTTGCTTTCTTTACTTTGTTGTCTCCTTCATAAATGTTTTTTAATTTGTCCCAAATTTCCTTGGCAGATTTGCAATGCATTACTTTCACAAGTTCTGATTCGGTTTATCCACATAGGATTGCATTCTTGGCTTTAGCATTATTTTCACTTGCCTTATTTCCTGCTGTAATATCCCACCCCTGGTAGGATATTAATTTCGAAATTCTTCCTGTTTGTTTGCTTGTGGTTTTATGTTTTTTTGATATATTTGCAATGTTTGATACAGCAATATAATGCAGCAAAACATGAGATGTTGCAATAATAAATTTTTAACTCAAAACTGAAATTGCATTGGGAAAACACAGCTGAAAATTCCAAATTTTTATACCAGCTTAAGTACTCAATATTTTCACAATATAATGACAACCCAGTTCATAAAATAACCCCTAATATCTAAAACAACAATACCCAGAAAATCTAGGAGTTACAATTCATAAACTCACAGGTAAACATGCTTTGAAACGCTTTGAAAATGGTTGCCAGGAAGAAGTGTAGAGTTTGCAGCAATCATACAGCAGAATAGACACCTCTTTGAATTACAAATGATCATACCCGGACCCAAGCCAATAGATGTAGATCTGAAAACTTTATATCAGCAAATTGGAGTCTTCCATTAATGGACGCTTGGCTTCACAAGACGAGTTCTCCAACATGTAACAACAGCAACAAAATCATTCACAACATATATCTCTGAATTTAGATGATTAATCTCAAAAACCCTTGAACAATCTTTGAAGATAATCACTTTCAGATTTGCATAAACTCCATTGAAGCTCGGTTGTGACCTCCGTATGAAGCCACCAATGCAATTGAAGAGAGGCTATGGTTCTAAGATTGAATTTACAGCGAAACCCTAGGTTTCTTCCTCAAAGCCAAAGCTTCTTTAGAATAGACAAAATGTTGAATGATTCAAGAATAACAAAATCCCTTTTCAAAAACTTTTATATAATAATTAATTTGCATTTGGCTTCATCTCATTTAATTTCACTTTAATTTCATTTACTTTTCCCTCCATTTGGTGCACAATATAAAGTATACTTTATTAAACACTTATGTCTTCCTTTTAAATAACACTTTATCACTTATAATAAAGTATACTTAAAAAGCATTTAATATATCATTAACACTTGCTTTAATAAATGGGCGCTCAAATAATAATAATATTTAATGTACTTTAAGTGACCTTTTTGAGGGTCATGGCCCCATTGGACATAAAGTGAACTTGAAACTTTATAATTGTACTTTATTAATAATTAAAAATTTAAAATAACATAACTCCACAAATAATTGTAATTTCTCAATTTTGTATGAACTTGGGAGTTAACCATTGTATGCACTATGCATCCAACTGCCTTACTAAAAATAGTAAGGGTTCCTCTTTAACATCCACTGACTCCCTCAAAACGGAACCAGAAACCCCTAAATATCAATGCCTTAGAACATATGAAGGATCTGGAGAGATAAACACTTACAACTGCCACCTGAAGAGCTCCATAACGCCCAAGCTGGACCCTCTAATCCACCACACTAGCCTACGAGGGTCAAATGATAGGCTAATCCTTCAAACTTTGATGCTTACGAAATTGGGGACATTACACCTACTAAATTTGTTGGAGGAGTTGATGGAGCTTTATATCCATTTACCACTAATTGCCAAATGTCAAATCTTAGGGCACTTATATAAGTTTCCATTCTTAAACTCCAAAATACATAATTTGTCCCATCAAACAATGGAGCCTTATTGGAAAAGAATCCTTGTTGTCCACCCGTGTGTGCTTTTTAGATCTACCTTCTAGTTTGTTAGACTAATTTGAAGGAGCCGGCTCTGATACCAATTGATGAGTACACAATTATACTGAGAGGGGGTGGGAGAGAGAGGGGGTGAATCACTATAATACAAACTTTTAACAATTGAAAAATTTATCAATCACAATAACATCATTTACTCAACATCAATAATTATGCACATGAGAAGAACACAATAACATATGATATTTACGTGGAAACCCTTACAGGAGAAAACCATGGCAAAAATATTTCTTTTATTAAACTTATTTTTACAAATTCTAGAGGCACCAACCCCTCATTCAATTTGTGAGCACCAACCCGTCATTCAAATTGTCTTAACAATTTTTGCTATAACTCTCCTTTTTAATCTACTATAAACTGATCATAAATCTGTCACAAAATGATCACAATCTCCACATGAAAATCTGCTATGAACTTCTTCAGAAATCTGCTTTAATCTCCTTTAAAATCTGCTATAATTTCCTTCTTGAATGATCTATTTTGTTCTCATATACAGATTTTCTGGTGTATGATAAATCTTCTAACACTTAACATAACACGCATGCTTCCTCAACAATTTTCAGTCTTCCTTTATAACTTCATGAATGAGGGTGATTTATTTAAAAGACAGAACTTTTATTTATGTGTGTGCCTTTTCATAACAATTTTAAATTAAATTGCTGCTTTATAAAATCCATCGCTGCCCTCTATTATTTCCCACAAAGGGAGGCGACTCTTTATTTGTAATTATTTATTACAATTAAATGAGCGCTACTTAGTTACTTATTAGTAATCACTGTCCTTTATAAAATCCATCGCTGTCCTTCTTAGTAATCATATTTATTTGCATTTGTTACTTAAATGGGGGCGGCAGTCTTAAGGAGTCAATAAAAATATATAAGTTTCATTTTCATATCCCAAAAGGGGATTGGCCCATAAATGATGACTATTGATTTACCAAAAATTACTAATGTAATTTTAAATATTAATGGCCAATATATTTTAAAGACAATATTTTAGTTCGAATCTCCTTCCAATGTATGCCAAGATAATGAAGGTCGCCTTGTAATAAACATGTTATCTGTTCTTGCAAAAGAGTCTGTCCTTTGACATCAATGACAATTTTCTAACACCAAGAATTTCACTTTTGTTTTTCTTAAGGTCGCACGAAATGCAAAAGAGGAGGATACACAAAAGTTTCATCCTAGTTTGACAAATGTCAAAATAAAAAATTATAAATTTGAACATATAAACAAAAAGTAATTTACTAATTTATAAAACAGTAAAGTAAAAAAATAAAAGAATAAACAATGAACTTGCAGCCATGTCTATGAATATGATTTGTTTTAAGGTTTTTTTTTAGTTTTCAAATTTTAATGTTGAATCTTGGTGATAATATGAACAATGAACTTGCAGCCATGTCTATGAATATGATTTTTAAAATTTCTTTTTTCAGTTATCAAATTTTAATGTTGAATCTTGATGATAATATGAACAATGAACTTGTAGCCATGTCTATGAAATTATGAATAAAATTAAAATATGAATATGAAACTAATTAAAAAAAAAAGTCATAGAATCCTACCTTATTCTTGAAAAATCCTTGCAACTTGTTGTAGAATCCCTCTTTTTCTCTTTTTTCTCCTCTTCTTGCGCCTCCTCAATCCTTTTTCACTTGTAGCACTTCACTCTCACTCTTTCGCTCGACTCTTACTCTTTTGCTCCTCTCCAATCTTGCTGTTGAAATGAATTTGTGAGTAAAAAGAGGAATTTACGGTGTGTTATAGGGTTTAAGAGGCTTTTGTGGGGCCCGTTGGCCATTAGGGTTTGGTCTTGGGTGCTGTTTTAAAAAAACTAAGTTTTTTTAATTTAAAAACACTTTTTTTTTTGGTTGGACCGTGGGAGATGCTCGGGCGTCCTCGGGACGGTTGGACGTCCTAGGGATGTCTCGGCGTCCCCACCGTCTTGGTCGCATCCCAAGCATCCCGAAGGAGGTGGGGATATGGCAGGGGGACTTTTTTCCCATGTCTCTGTGTCCTGGAGATGTTCCCTTCTTGAAAACGTGGGGATTTCAAGGGGGATGTGCCCCCATGGAACATTGGTTATTATTAATGAAAATTATGAATCATGATTTCATATTACAAAACTGAAGTACTGAATATGCCAGCTACTAAAGGCTTTTGCTTGCACATTTATGCAATTTTATTGAGTGGGAGTTCCACAAGGCATTTGAAACTTGGTATATGCAACACTTGCTATTCAACTAGACCTAATTTGGCATTATCTATGTTCATACCTTATATTGCTTGTCTAAAAGGTTCTTCTCTCTCAAGCACTATCTGCTTCAGATATGAGGTACTTGCAGACCACTTGCTTAGAGTCCATACTTGAGTTATTGATGAGCATCAAGACTCATATTCGGGAGTGGTGACTGTCCTGAACATGGGAAGTAGTAGTAAAATTTATTTGAACTGGGTAGCCAATGGCTATATGACAAAATGTTTGTGGCAGAAGGTTTATTTTTTCTTCAACAAGCTATTCATTCTTTTCCACATAGTGCCTCAATTATGTTTCAAGAGGATGTATTGTACAATGTAAACAATATTAACCTTTTGATGACCAATTTATGATGTAGTTTAGTGAATTATGAAACTAAGGGCAGCATGTATTTTTGGGAAATCAAGAACACCATCTTTAAAAGGGAGAGCTTTCTGAACCATCGTTCCTTTCAATTTTTCTTTTTGTAGAAATAGTAGACAGAATATTTTTTAGTTGTCTAGCTAGTGATTTACCTTCAAAATGTTGAGTATTATTCTTTAGAGGCAATGTACTATTTGGTATTATTGCTGACTTTGGAATGGTTTCTGTGTGTTTCCCTCATATCCTATAATGGATGGGCTTTAAATTAGCTATTGATGGTGTATTTGTCATTTTCTAATTTGGTTGGCTTGAAAATTGTGGTCTTCTTTGCATGCTTCTTTTCTTTACTTGAATTTATGAATTTTGTCCAAATATTATTGAGTCTGTACTTAGTAGAGGAGTGCATCTCAATGACAAAGGTTCTTATGCATAAAGACATTCTCTAAGTGCAATTTAAGGAACTAATGAAATTTATATGTTAGCCTATATGCAACATTGCGCTTGTGTGTAATTGCATGTCTTTCACTATGGCATTCATAACCATAAAGTGATCTTTCATGATTTTGGACATCTTTTAGTATAACTGGCTTTGGTCCAAGTTTATAAGTTAGATTTCTTGTCTTAAAGTCTTTGTTAACCAAGCACTACTTTGCAGGAAGATATATTACAAACTTTCAAGCTTCCAACACCAGTCTTGTGCATTGGAGGCATCTTGCAGGTCGAATTGCTGGGTAGAGTTCAGACACAAGAAACAGATGGATTATATTATATATGGTAGGCAATTATTTTCCAAGCAGTCGAAGATTTAGGCTGGTAGTGTAGGTCCAGAAGTGGTAAAAAAATAGTAAACTTTCTGCCTGCTACTTTAAATGATTTTCTTTTCTGCACGGTAGGTTGATTGTTGTGCAGCATGTATATTCATGAATATAGATGTTGCATATTCCCGGATCTGTTTAGAATCCTAATTCCTTTTTACTTAACTTTGTACCTTTACTTGGAGAATATTCTATATTAGTTATGAAGTCTATCTAGAACAATATATTCTAATTTTTTTGCATTCTATATGGCATGATCCTCATTTTGTTTATGAACTGCATGGCAGTGTGTGTCATGTGCATGTGGTTGGAAGACCTCTTACCTTCTTCGATTTTGAGGCTTTAGCTCAGCCAAGACAGTTTACTCTGAAGCACTTGGTTCAAGAATGTCTTTGTATTGCATCAGAAGATACTTCCAGAGTTACTTCTGAAGATGACATAATTGGTGCAGAAGAAGATGATTACTTGGATCCTGAAGATGATGTAATAAGCATAGAAGAAGATGATCACTTGGATCCTGAAGGTTATGCTTTTGGCTCAGAAGAAGATGATCACTTGGATACCGAAGATGATGTAATTGGTGCAGAAGAAGATGATTTCTTGGATCCTGATCATGCTCTCTTTTAAATATTCCCACTGCAATTTTCTTTGTTATTTCCTGGAGAGAGGATTTGTATGTGCTTATCTTTATCCTAGTGGGAGAAATGAATACAATCTGATAGTGCACAAGCTACACATGTACATATGCTTGGTTACCACTTTCTGCTGTAGCCAGGTAAATTTAGTAATTGGAAAAGGTGTACATTTGAAAACTGACAAGCATTAATCTGTACCATGGAACAGAAAGAGCTCTATATTCACAAGTGGACAAAAACATGGGCAGCAAGACATTGTAGAGATATTTTGGTAATTCAATCAGTATACTGAATAGGAGCTTGTTAAGAGCCACTCCATTTTTTTTTCATGTGTTATCATGAATTTTTGAGTGCTACAGAATAGAAAATACTGGTCAAAGGTTCATTGCAATTCTAATTTCTAGTAGTGTTTTAATCAGGTTCAAACTCCTAGCAAAATAGAACTCTGCTGATGCCTGTGCCTAGATGTCAAGATTTATGTCATTTTGGTGTAGGATTTATCAACTGTCAAATGGTGCATTTGTATTGTCTGCATTTCCTCAATATCTTTGTAGTGTGAATTTTATCCGAAAAGTCATTGTTACTTGACTCTGATTTATAGTCTCATCATGTGCTCGTGCTACCTGTCATAAGTAGGTATTCCAGCCACCTTGATAAAAAACCTGAACTTGCATATGGTTTCAAACAGATTTTGTATGTTGAATAGACAAAATGTCATAAACTGACTGCCTTTTCCATTAATTTAACAGTAATGAATGCTCTTACAAAGTCATAGATTGAAAAATATAGGGCTTGAATTTTTGCATAATTGGAAATAGAAACTTGCTATGGCAATCATCTGTTGTCAAAAGTTATTCAAACTCTTGTACTATTACAGTTAAGCTGAGAAGTGGTAGCATGTACCTATCTGCAAGCTCCAGCTTCTCCTGTATTTATCCTTTACCCTTAAATTGTTCTCATGCATCAAGAGTGAAAACACTGCTGATATTCATCAGCAATTTGCAGTTTTAAAATCTTAAGTTTCAGAGGAGTTATGTTGAGATATTTTCAGCTCTTAAGCGGTCCCAATTTGGCTACAACTAGTAGTTAATAGTGTTTTTGTTGAGGATTTTGCTAACAAGTAACAAATATAGATTTGATAATACATAAGATGACTTAATTGTGTTTGGCTTTTGCTTTAATATTTATTTACTACTCAATGCAATGTTCAAGCATACATACACGATCTTATGTACACTACAGAAGTTATGGCCCCTTACTTTCTACTAAGCTTTGTTATCCATTCGGTCACTGTCAGGCTGTAAATACTTATTTAAAAGCATGCATAGTGAGCCAAAATCTTAAGAATCATTTACTATCGAAGATATAACCATTGTGATAAGAATGGAACTGAAACTTCATTTGTTGGAAATGACTCTTTTGAGAAGACCAACAATACAAATTTCTATGAGTGGACTAGAAAATTAGTTATTTCATGTCCAGTTAGTTATATCTTAGTTATATAAGTACGAACAAAATACATTACCCAAGGCCTTTCCCCAAAGCCAAGGACTAGAAATTATTTGAGAGGTCCTTTCCCCAAAGAGAGCCTTCTTTTGAAGCATCATACAGTCAAACGTCTTCCCGCAATCTTAGATATGGGCATAATTTTCTCAAATCTAGAAGCATTTGTTTAACGTAGCCTAAATTCAGAAGTTGTCGAGCTTTCCTAATTACAAAGGAAGTGATCTACAAAAGATCTACACACTAGTGTCCTAAATAAGTGGCGAGAATTGATTATTAAAAAATTGCATTGTTAAGGTGTTGAAATGAGCTCAATTTATTTTTTATGTATTGCATTAAGGAAGGGTGTTATTGTGAAAGGGGTTGAGCTTAAGTGGTTGAGTCAATGGGTTTTCATGTTGAAATCTTCAAACGTGCCATTTACACTGATTTTGTTAGGTCTGTTGTATCAAAGTTATCACCTTCATTTTTAGATATGACGTACCAAATGGTTGCTGTTGAATAAATTGAGTTAATTATCATCTCCATTTTTAAATGTGACGTACCAAATGGTTGAGAGACCATATACAAATCCTAAATAAATTTTGTGGAAAAGATACCCGCAATTGTGACATCTAAGCCAAAAAGCTCTCTGCAAAGAAAATACCCAATCAGAAAGAGAGAAAAGTTAATCATTGGAAAGATGCTGATCTGGATTGGGTTTAATTTATTGATTAAACGATGGATGTAATCGACAGCGTGTATTATAACACTATTTGTTCCTATAAATTATATAAAACCATAGTTCTTTGAAAATAAAGAAAAGCTGCTATACACTACTGCATTTCACAGTGCTAAATATTCATAGGTAATTATGAAACGAGTATGTGGGGGGAGGTTCTGCGTTTGAGGGGAGGGTTTTCTATTTGTTTGCTTGTGGGAGGATTTTTTCTGTGTACGGGGGGAGGGCTATCTCATTGTTTGTGTTCGGGGTTGGTTATCTCTTTGTTTGCTTGTGGTTTCTTTTGGCTGCTTCGTGGCTTGGTGGATTATGGTAGAGCATCAAGTTTCTTATAGTTTGGTGGTGGCTGGTGGTGGTGAGTCTCACAATGGCTCTTCTTCGGGTTTGAATGCTCAACAACCGGAATCGTTTTATGTGGGGGAGGGCCCTAAATTGAAAAAAGTGAATGGTTGTTTACCCCGAAGCCAGAATAGGCCGGTTTTGGTCATTTCTCCTGAATCTGTTGCTGATGATGTCTCTTATTGGAGTAGACATGCTCTTATTTGCAAATTTCTTGGTATTTGCATTCCATTGTCGGCTTTGGATGCTTGGATTAGGCATACATGGCAGGTTGAGGGTGACATGGAGCTTATGGTGGCTGCACATAATTACTTTGTGGTGGTTTTCTCCAATATGGCTGATAGGAATTGGGTTTTTGAGGGAGGACCCTATTTTTATAATCATGTCAGGTTGTTTATAAAACTCTGACATAGGGGCTTTAACATAGCTGAAAAATTGCCATTGAGAGTTTATGTCTAGGTCTATCTGCCAAGGCTCCCCCTGGAGTTTTGGAGAGAATATATTTTACAACGGATTGCGGCTCTTCTTGGTAAGTCTGTTGTTGTTGCTCAACAAACTCTTGAAAGAAAGGTTATTTCTTTTGCTAGGATTTGTGTGGAGGTTGATTTGAATAATCCTTTGTCGGATTCTTTAGAAATTTGTCTTAGTTTTTTTTCTTGGATTCAGCAACTTGATTATGAGTCCTTTCCTTTTCATTGTCAGATTTGTCATAAGTATGGACATCTTCAGAAGCAATGCCCTAGGATTATGGAGGCTCCTCCTTCTTATTCCTCTCCTTCGTCTTCAACTCCAAAAGTTGTTAAGGAGGATAAAGGGAAATCTTCTATGATGGAGGGTGAACCAGATAAAGATGGCTTTGTACCGGTTAAGCGGGCTAAGGGTCGTGGTCAGAAGAGATCGTTCAAGGATAGGAAGAATGAAGAGGACTTTAATCGGTTTGAGGTGTTGAAACACCTCAACCTTGGAGGAAGGAATCCTGCCGGATATGCCTTTTGATGTTGTTAGTATGGGTGGTGCTACGGCATAGGGATAGGGATCTGGTCACAACATTCATTTATCTCAGGTTACGCAAGACCATTTGGCAACTCTGAATGATCATATGCAAGATGAAGATGATGATATTGTTTTGGCAGATTTGGCAGAGGAGGGGTTAGTTTCTGGTAAGAGCAAGGGGTCTTCCCTAGCCTTGAGGGTGCAACAACGCATGATTATGAAGGGATTGCCTGAGCACTTTTCTAAAAGTGGTTGCATGAAGGATCTTGAGAAGATTAAGCGTACTGGAGAGTTGTTGGTGGAATTTGGGTCTGTTAAACCCATTGATGCTCACTTTTCACCACCTCCATGATTGTTCTCTCATGGAATGTAAGGGGGTTGAATAGCACCCCCCGTCAAAAGGCTATTCATGATCTGGTTGTTGTCCGTTCTCCGGACATTTTTTGTGTTTAGGAGACTAAACTTTCAGTTGATTGTATGCTACAGTGTGGTTCTTGTGTTTGGTATTTTGGTCAGTGTCAATGTATTAGTTCTCAGGGGAGTTTTGGGGGGTTTGGCTCTTTTTTGGGATCCTTGAAAGGTTGCTCCCCTTTGGTGGATTTCTAGTCATTCTACTATTTCAATGGTTGCCTCTTCTTTGGAATCAGGTGAAACTATTTTGGTTACTAATGTTTATGCCCTGATTGATATTCGTGGAAAAAATCAGCTTTGGGCTCATATAAGGTATGTCAGATCATGTGTTCCTTATCTTCCTTGGATCTTAGCTAGTGATTTTAATTGTGTTGAGCTTGGAGGAGAAAAGAGGTGGGTTGTCTCGGCTTGGGCCTACTACTGCTCTTTTTCGGGAGTGTGGATTTGCTTGCTTTGAATGATGTTAAGCCTTCTAATGGTATTTTCACTTGGAATAATAGATGGAGTGGAGAGGAAGCAATCTCAGAAAGGTTGGATAGATTTCTTGTTTCTTGTTTTTGGGTGGAAGGTAGATTGGTTACAGGTTCTGAGATTCTTGATTGGAGGGGTTCTGATCATTGACCAATCAAACTGACAACATCCCATGTTACTGTTCCCAAGAATCCTCCTTTTAAGTTTCAGCTAATGTGGCTTCAGAAGCCTTCTTTGCATGATTTTATGGCTCAGTGGTGGCGTGAGGGTAGCCTTGCTTATGGTACAACTATGTACACTTTTGTAAAGAAACTTTAGTATGTTAAATTTCTCCTTAAGAGATGGAATAGGACAATTTTTGGAAAATTTAAGGTGATGAAGATGAATGCCCAAGCAAGCATTGATGGAATTACTCGCCAAATTTAGGATTTTGGTTTCTCGAATGCTCTGGGTCAAGTGGAAGCCTAGACTGTGAGAGTTGTGGAGGAATGGGAGCTTCGAGAGGAGATTTTCTAGAAGCAAAAGGCTTGGATTGACTGGCTTCAGGAAGGGGACAGGAATATTGCTTTCTTCCATCATTCAGTGCAGCACCGTCGAAATAGAAGTTGTATTTCCTCTCTGGTTAATGTAGATGGGATCCGTATTTCTTCTTTGTAGGCCTTGTCTCATGAGGCTAGACAATTTTATTCTTCTCTTTTTTTTTTAGGATTTGCCCCATGCAGAAGTTGAGGAGAAATTGGTCCTTGCTTGTGTCCCTTCCCTAATTTCCAAGGAGATGAATGATTGCCTCATTTGCTCGATTTCTTTGCAGGAATTGGAAGAGGTCATTTTTGGGATGAATAAAGGTAAAGCTCTGGACCAAATGGTTTTCCTGTTGAATTTTTTTAGGAATTTTGGAATATTATAAATTTGGATTTGTTGGAGGTTGTTCGGGAATCTCTTCGTAGTAAGCAGATGCTTCGCACTTTAAACTCTACTTTTTTAGTTCTTATTCCTAAAAAGGAAGGTGTTGATCGGTTGGAATTCTTTCGACCTATTGCTCTCTGTAATGTGGTGTATAAAATTATTACGAAATTGATCGCTGAGAGGCTCAAAGTTTGTCTTCCTTTTGTTATCTCGGAGGAGCAAGGAGGTTTTGTTGTTGGTAGATAGATCCTGGACAGGGTGGTGGTTGCCTCTGAAGTCATCCACTCTATGGCGACTTCCAAGGAAAAGCTTATGTTCAAGTTGGATATGGCCAAGGCTTATGATAGAGTTAAGTGGCACTTTTTGCAGAGAATCCTCTTAGCCTTTGATTTTAGTCCGGATTAGGTCAACTGGGTTATGAGTTGTGTTACCTCTTCCTCTTTTTTTGTTCTTATGAATGGGGAACCTTCTGAGCTTTTTGCGGCTTCCAGGAGCCTTCGTTAAGGAGATCCTCTCTCCCCTTATCTATTTATTATTATGGCTGAGGGTTTAGGCAGATTTTTGAAGTCATGGGTTTCCCAAGGCAAGATTCAAGGTTGGTGTTGGGGCAATGGGCTTCCACAACTCTTTCATCTTCAGTTTGTGGATGACACTTCTCTTATGGGGAGGGCTCATCTTCAAGAGGTTGTCTCTTTTAGGCAGCGTTTGGATATTTACCTTGTTGCTTTGGGTCATAAAATCAATGAGCACAAGTCTTCTATCTTCTTTTTTAATATTCCTCAAGCTATTCAATGACAGATTGCTGATATTTTGAGGTTTCATATTGGGTCCCTTCCCTTTGTCTATCTGGGAATACCTCTTGTTATTGGTAGGTAGCCCAGGTCTTCTTGGAAAAATTTGTTTGATAAGTTGTACAGTAAAGTCAATTATGAGACTCATCATTGGCTTTCTATTGTTGCAAGAGTAACTCTTCTGAAGTCTATTATCCAACCTCTTCCTATTTACGGGGGTTTTGTTCAGGTGGCTCATTTGTATTTCTTGAGGGAATTTGATGCTCTCTCTTGGCATTTTCTTTGGAGCGATAACTTGTAGTCAACCAAGTGGAGTCTTGTTAAGTGGGATACAATGTGCAGGCCATAGAAAGTGGGGGGCCTTGGATTGCATTCTGTTGTTTTGAATGGACAAGCTCTTGTTGCCAAGTTATATTGGCGGTGGTGTATAAGCCAACATTAGCTTTGGGCTCGTATTTTTACCCACAAGTATCTTAAGGATGTTAACACTTTTGATGTTCCATGTTACCCTTTAGAAGGAAGGGGATCTATGATTTGGAATACCCTCAAATCGAGGGCTCAGTTAGTGAAGAAGGGGCTTTTTTGGATGTCATTCGGGTTCTCAAGCCCTTTTTTGGTGGGATTCTTGAGACAATTGCCCTCCCATTCTTTCAAGTTACCCTCATCTCTATTCTCTTTGTGATCATTTTACTATTGCTAGTTGGAATATGGTTGAGCATTACAAGTTTGTTCAAAATATTGGACTTGCTACTAGCCTTAGGTGGAAGCACTCCTTGGATTGGCCGCCAGGAGGGTCAGAGGAGGATAGGCAAGAGTTGACTTAGATTCTGGCATCTCAGGAATGCAATTCCATGGCATGACAGGATGTTTTGGCTTGGAGTAACAGTGATTTATTTGGTAAGTATTCTATTTCAGTAGGTTATGGCGAATTACTTAGGAAGGTGTTTGGGGACATTGAGGTTCCTTGGTGGAAGCAAGTGTGGAATAAATTTTCATGCCCCAAGTGCAATTTTTTTTCTATGGCTGGTGGTCTAGAACCAGTGTCTTACTTGGGATAACTTGTGCAAGAGAAGGTTCCAAGGTCCCTCGATGTGTGTTTTGTGTGGTAAAAGTGAAGAGAATGTCTCTCATCTATTTTTTCAATGCTCATTTTCTAGGAGGCTTTGGTACCTTTGGTGGGATTTGTGGAACTAGGCTTGCTGGCATGTCTCTTCTTTGGCAAAGTTCTTTGCCTGATGGGGGAAGGCCCCTATCAAGACTTCTTTTCTTCAAGTTACTTGGGCTCTAGTGCTGACTTTTATTATCTAGCATATTTGGTTAGAGAGGAATCGCAGGATTTTTCAAGATGTGAAGTTGATTGTCCAACATTTGTGGTGGAGAATTCTTCATTCAGTGGGTGAAACTATTGCGGCTAAGTGTGACTTGGCCAAGGGTTTGGATCCTGGAGAGGTTGCCTTTTGTACTCGTCTTTGTCTTCCTCTTCAAAGGGAGGCTACTCAGAATGTTGGTCAGGTCAAGAGAAATAGAGGTTGTCATCCCCTTCGAAAGATAAATAGGGAGGGGCGTTGGAGTCTTCCCCCTCAAGGTGTGTTGAAAATCAACACGGATGGTTCTTCTCGTGGAAATCCTAGCCATGCTGGTATTGGAGGTGTTGGGCGGACTAGTTCTAGGATGGTTGAGTTTATCTTTTTTGTTTATAAGGGCTGGTATTCTAACAATGTGATGGAGGCTCTTGCCATTTTGTGTGCCATGGAGTGTAGTTGTGCTCTCGAGTGGAGACAAATCATTTCTGAATCACACTCTTAGATGGTGGTGAATTTGTTGAAGAGGTAGCAATTAGAGCATGTTAGTTGGTAGTTGGCTGTTATTATAAAATATATTCTTAATATGTGTCCTTAGATTTTGTTTCTTTCTGTCATATTCCGCGTGAATGGAATGGAGTTGCAGATTGTTTGGCTAAATGGGCTTCTGATCATTTGCATGATTGGAATATTGTGGACAAGGGTTAATTACCCCAAAGTTTGTCACAAAAGTTGGATCAATTAGTGGAGATTGATAGGGATGTGTAAATCCCTTGCTTTGTACTATTCTTTTTGGTTTGAATAATTTTTACCCCTCTTTTAGTCTAGATATAAGGTATTGGAATCTATTAAGATATAAAATATACATATATTAAGATATTTAGGTAGAGGAAACAAGAACAACTGATATTTTGTAATTTATTTGTAGAAACATTTCTATTATTTTTTTATTAGTAAGGAAATGTTCGTTTGCTGCTCTATTTGATAAATTAAGTACATGAATTAATAATGGGGATGACAATGCATGCGTAAAATATATCTTTATTCTCTCATGAAATTATTACAGAAGAAGATTAGAGATGGTCAACCAAGGATTTGAGTTGATCTAACTAGATCATACTACTCTCCTTGACGATACACAATGTACTTAAAGGAATCAACGGTTGCTAAGAGGAACACAACTGATCACCAACTGACACTTGTAACTATCCACAATCAACAACTAATTAATACAAACAATTAATACATAGTTGGTTAACCAATATTACTGAAGCATAATAATAGACATTGTACATTGACTACATCTCCCACAAAAGAAAAATTTGTCTTCCAGATGACAAGTAAGCATCAAGTAACATTAGGGAAGACTTGCCAAATTAATGATGAGAGTGTAGACAAGGGCTTGTAGAAAAACTTGGAGCTATATTTTGCAAACTCATACTTGAAGTGTATTAGGCAATGCAAATGAATGTGATGGGGTCTAGGGGCAACGTCGCCAGTGGGGTCAAGGGGCAGTGCCTCTCACAAGGTTCGGGGGTAGTGCCCTTGGTGCGCTCCCTATCGCGATACAAGGTGAGGTTGAGGGGTAGAGCCCCCACCACCAAGCCCAATTTGAGACCTTCAAAACCACACAAAACTCCATGATGCACCTCATTTTCATGATTTTTTAAGAGGACAAAAACAATGTTGGCAGAGCCAAAGAATAGAGATTTCAAGATGTTTTACCGATGTATGATGATGATTGGTGATCGTTGTTTTCCTGAATGCTGCTTTTGCATGATGTCTTCAAACCGTACAATGTGAAATTCCCTCCCTGTTGTGTTGCAATCGTTTCTCTGCCAATTTTTGTGTCGTACATTATACTTCCCGACTGTATGGTACTCAAGACTTGTGCTTGTCGTACGATTGATTTAATTTTCACCTCACTACAAGTCATACAATGGGAATGTTCTGCTTGTAGCCTCTCTGTACTGTCCAAAACCAAGTGTATCGTACCTTGTTTGGAGTTTGTCTTATTGCACAAGTTATCTGTGGTCGTACGAGAGACTATGTTTTCCTTTTTCCATACGGTGGAATCCCTTGATGACCGTACATTGAAATCCTTTGTTGATCATATGCTGAAATCCTCTACTAGTTGTACAGTTCTCCATCGTGCTTTGCAAAAATCTAATGATGCTTGTATGACCTTCCTTCGTACGAGTCTCCTTCATGCCATGCTAGAACGTGATGTAATTCGTACGCCTCCAATATGTATTGCCTTAATGCCAATCCTTCTTTGTAATCGTCATACGGTCAAGCCTATTGTTGGTTGTATGAGATGTAGTTGTACAGTGTCACCATTAGTTTGTCATACCATTTGTTCAATGAGGTTTCTCCTCCGTACTACCTACCCATTAATGGTTCTTCGTGCGGTGTACTCCCCTTGTCGTACAGGGTCTCTTCTATGTCATACAGTGTCTCTTTTATGTTGTACAGTATTGAATTATTTTGGTCGTACATGGTGCTCATCCTTTTTCTTTTGCTCCTCCCACTCGGCCGTACAATGTTGATACTCCTCCATCGTACACTACAATAAACCCCTCCAATTTTCAATCGCTTTTGTATTATGTTTCCCCTATTTATTGTACGTTGCCAATCCTTTGATGCTACCATACAATGCCAATGTGATCTTTTTGTTGTAATGTCTTCTTCCAACTACTATACGATATCCTTTGTTTGTTTTGGTTGTATGATGCCTTGTCTTTCTACTACACAAACAATACCTTCCAAGCATACAACTTGCCTTGGTCCTTCCATGAGTCGTATAATGTCTTCCTGGTTTGATCATACTGTAAGGATAAATTTGCTTGGTTGCTCATTATGTTGTATGTTGTAGACACTGACACCTTGACGTTGTACATTTTGTTCTCTCCCACATCGTACTGTGCAAGTCCACACTTTGAAATATTTTCTTTGCCACCATATAGTGTACAATGCTTGCCCAAGTTGTACGTTGTACTTTGTTTTTCTCTTTGTAAGTCGTATGGTGTGTCCTATTTGTCATATGATATCTCTTCATCCTTCGTTGCAACTTTCTTCTTTTGCCCAACCATGAACTACCTCCCACACACATAAACTATCCAACTTTCCAAAATCATTTTTCATTGGTTGCTTTTCATTGAGAGTCATAGCTTCAAGAAAATTACAAGTCGATGAAAATATCTCGTAGTCCTCCATTTGCCAATGAAATAGGCCACGAAGAGAATTTTTTTCATCATCCAAACATGACTATAACTCCAAATTAAAGTTCCTTTGTCGTTTGTTCCATCAGACCTTGGCTCTCTGTCCATTCTTCTATACAGTCTGAATCTGACGAATTCGAGGAGGCTACTTCCTCATTGACTACTTGGTTTTTCAAATCAGTTATATACTTCCAACCCTTATTCTCAATGGAGATTGTATTCTTTTTCCAATTGTGATCAGCTTTGGCTACCACCAGCTACCCCTGACCCAACAATGCGGCATATGCTTTTTTTCATAATGAAATGACCACAAAGTTCAACAAAAATGTTTGAGTTCCAATAATTACCTTTTGTCCCATTAAAACTCCAAGTATGTTAATACCTTGTTGATTTGCACCCACCAATTGAAAAGATGGCAACCAAATGGTCGACTTGCTGAGACTTCTCCAAGTGTCTTCTAGAAGTACATTCATGCTCGACCCACCATCAATAATTGTATTGGTGAGATTCCTTCCAAGGATCTCCATATTCACCACTATTGGTTTCTTTGTCTTGTTAATTGCTAGTAGCATTGGATCAATCACTTGGTCACCTGATAGCAAAGGTTCAATTATTGGTTCTTCATTCTCACTAGGTTCCAATTGGGTTGTAGCATGCACCATCTCATTCTCCCTTAATACAATAGCATTTTGAAGTCCAGGAATACTCTGTAACAAATCTACTACTTTAACTATTACAATAGCTTGGAGTACTTGTCATGTAATATTTTTCTCGGATTGTAATTGGTTTGTTATCGTACTTGCATTTATATTTGAGCGGTGTTGTTCATTGTCCATAACATTCTCGAGTTTGACCCTTGCTTCACAAAGCCTTTCTTTTCATGTACCTAGGTTTGGATACACACCCTTCTTTGCTTGGGCACAAGTAATGGCTAATACTTCATTATGTCTTACATCAATCATATTTACACTATCCTTTTGCTTCAGACATCTAGTGTCTTCATGGTTTCCAAGTCCACACCATTTGCACAGTAATTGCACTTTATCTTGCTTCTTCTGGCAGTCTCTCACAATGTGTCCCCATTTGCTACATTCTCTACATTGTATGATAGGGCATCCATTCGGGTCATATTGTATTTGGCTTCATCATCCTCTTTTATTTTAATAACTGTCTGTAGATATATTTTGTGGAGTGGACTCCTCCCCTACATAAAGAGTACTTGTGTACTCATTTTCAAATTGCATGGGCACTCCTTTATTGAATGGCCCAAGACTTGGAAAATCTCACAAAACATCTTTTTAGGTCAATTAACTTTTGTGTGCCCCTCAATTTTGTACTCAATACGCCATAGTTTGTTAGTTTCTTTGTTGGTTTCATTCTTCGCCTTCAATTCTTTCATCATTGAAAGCATGTGCCTTTGGAGTGCTTGTATCGTTCTTGATTCATTGTTACTATTCTCATTCAAACTTCCATCTTCCTCTGCTTTTCTTTTACTGTGCAAGGACATTTTATCTTCAATTTCTATGTCCATTGCCTGATTGTAGGCTTCAATGTACAATGGCGGAGGCACTACTTTCATTTTCTTCCTCAATGAAGGAATCAATCCTTTGATGAAACATCTTTTCTTTAGTCCATTGGTTGGCTGGATTTCTAATTTCACCAGTAATTCCTTCATCCTACAATTATAGGCTCGTATGTTTTTATGTTTTCCCTACTTCATGTTGTATATCTCTGCTATGATTTCATTGTCATCTCTCAAAATTTTGAATTCTTCCTGGAATGCTCTTTTTAATGCATCCCATGTGGCTTTGTGCGCTACATCTAATTTTGTATACCAATCAATCGCTATGCCTCTAAGAGTCATTGGAAATGCTCTCAGCCAATATTGTTTATCATCTTGACCATTCGTTACCTAGATTGTCTCACAAGTTTTACAATGTCATACAAGGTCCTTCGACCCATTTCTAGTGAACTACGAGAGTTTCTATTGCTCCACATTCAAGATTGCTAGAGGAGTCAACATCTTACCTCTCTGATGCACCTTCTATGACAATAAAATGTTTGGAAAGTTTTAATTTGTATGTTCTCATGCATTCCCTGCACTCTTAGACACGTTGCAATCCTCTACTTGTTCCTTTTTAGTGTTCATCACCCTCAGGTTGCCTTTGGGGTCCTTCCAATGCTCCCTTTGTCCTTGTCCTAGAGTTTTTAGTTTCGATCTTCCAATAACCAATTCTTCTATCAATGTACAGTGTTCAATTTGGTGTATGGTCTTTGTCAAACCATCAATAGGTTCACCCTCACCTTCCCCTTTGGTCAACCTTAATGGTACACATGGTTCTTTTTTGGGAAGGTTGGCAACTTCTTCCTCACCTTCCCTTTCACCTGATTGTAAACCTTCTTCATCACTTGATGATGCTTCTTTGATTGTTGGTAGTGATGCTTCTTCATTTTTCGATGATGGTCTATACAGTTCTCTAGTAGTGTTCTCTACTTCACTTTCCTCTTCGTCCAACGTTGATGGCATAGACGGTTCTCTATTTTGGTTGGCGAAATTAGTGTATTGATAAGTAGGAGATATTTTCCACAATGTATCAAATTATGAGATTGCTATCAAGATTCAACTGTGTAGTTTTACAAGTCAAACTCATTGACCCATGTCTCACAAGTAGTGGCTCATAAGAACCCATCTCTCATTATAATGAATGGTCCACTTAGCACTCATTGCATCTAGGTGATACTCATAGAGATGAAGCACTAGGCCTTCTGGGAGGTCACCCATCCTAGTACTACTCCATCTCAAGTGCGCTTAGCCATAGAGCTTTCCCCAAGGTTAAGCCTAGTTAGCTTGCAACCCCATTTGCAAAACCTTCAACAAGTGTTGTGCCTTATGAAGCATTCATTATAAATCCCCTTTGGCTCATTAATTGATAAGTAGGAGGTATTTTTCACGTGTCAACTTGTGATATTTCTATCAGGATTCAACTGTGTAGTTTTATGAGTCAAGCTCATTGACCCATGTTTCATTAGTGGCTCACAAGAACCCATCTCTCATGATAATGAATGGTCCACTTAGCACTCATTACATATAGGTGATTCTCACATAGGTGAAGCACTAGGCCTTCCTGGGAGGTCACCTATCCCAATACTACTCTAGCTCAAGCATGCTTAACTACAAAGTTTTCCACAAGGTTAAGCCCACTTAGCTTGCAACCTGTTGAGAAGTGGTAGATGTTGGGCTATCTCTAGTAGTGTTATCTTCTTCAATTTCCTCTTCATCTGATGTTGATGGCACAAATGTCTCTCTATTTTAGTCGATGAGATCAATGTATGTTTCATCAAGGAGATGTAGATGTCGGGCTATCTCTGTCCACTCTCCCTTCGTACGTTTGGTTCTCTTTCTCTTGACTACAGCTTTTGCTTACGCTTTGGCTTCTATTTTCGATTGGACTCAAAATTTCCCTCAGAAACCCTTCGCCTTCTTCAACTTCATCCCTTAGTTGTCTCCTTCATTCTCTCTGTTTGATGATCGTTAAATATCTTCTGATCCCTTGATCTTGACCAAGTTGTGGTCTCTTCCCACCTTTGTTGGGGTATAAGAGAATGAATCTCTCAAATTTGACCTGATTTCTTTAAGGCAACAACACTAAATGTTTGTTGCTCTATCTGATAAATTATGTAAATGAATTAATAATGGAGATGAAAATGCATGCATAAAATATATCTTTATTTGCTCATGAAATTATTACAGAAGAAGACCAAAGATGGTCAACCAAGGATCTAAGTCAATCCGACTAGATCATACTACTCTCCTTGACGATACATGATGTACTTAAAGAACTCAATGGTTTCCAAGAGGAACATAACTGTTAACCAACTGGTGCTTGTAACTACCCACAACTAACAACTAATTAATATGAACAATTAATACATAATCGGTTAACCAATATTACTGAAGCATAATAATAGACATTGTACACCAACTGCAATGTTTTACTACAATGAAATTTTTTGAATTAATCACAATTGATTTTTGAATCATCTAGAGGATTTAGATTCAAATTTTTAGTAAGATATTACATTATGATATTGCTATCAAGATTCAACTGTGTAGTTTTTCAAGTCAAACTCATTGACCCATGTTTCATGAGTAGTGGCTCACAAGAACCCATCTCTCATGATAATGAATGGTCCACTTAGCACTCATTGCATCTAGGTGATTCTCACAAAGGTGAAGCATTGGGCCTTCTTAGAAGGTCACCCATCTAGTACTACTCCAACTCAAGCCCGCTTAGCCATGGAGTTTTCCCCAAGGTTAAGCCCATTGTTGCAAGCTAAGTGCTCTTAAGTTTGGGGACAACTCCATGGCTAAGCGTGCTTTAGTTGGAGTAATATGGGGATGGGTGACCTCCTGGGAAGGCCCAATGCTTCACCTCTGTGAACATCACCTAGATGCAATGAGTGTTAAGTGGACAATTCATTATCATGAGAGATGGGTTCTTGTGAGCCACTATTCATGAAACATGGGTCAATGAGTTTGACTCAAAAAACTACATGGTTAAATCCTGATAGCAATATCATAATTTGACATGCTATAGAAAATACCTCCTACTTATCAAGATATTACATCTTTGACACCAAAATAAACATATTTTTTTCAAGTATTGTACCTAAAAGAGTTTAAACACTTAGTCTTTAATATTTTGGTGCATCACTATCTATAGTCTAGGTTCAAAACTTTCAGTCTTCTTTCACTTTTTGTGGCATAAATAGGCATACTAGATTAGGATAAACTCAAAATTAGGAAGCATCAAGGGAGCTAGCCCCCTCTTGAGGTTGATCTCCATCATTTGAACCCACAATCAAGGAGATCATCTCATGTTTCATGAGGTGGCTAAGTGATTTTATCAACTCAACAAGGGTGCACACTTTTATGACAATAATAACATTTATTTGATTTTCTTTGTTCAAACTTTATTTCATGCTCTATGTAATAAGTGTGATAGTTTAAAATAGAAATCTTACCATTTTCATGTTTTCTTAGTTTAAATTATAAATTATTGCTTACAATCATTTCTTATCATATTGTATTCTATTGATAGTAATCTTGAATTTCCATTCTTTTTTCTTGAGATATTAATAAGTCTCTTAATGGATTGTGGCAAAATACAGCTAAATGGCGTTCCTTGGGGAATAGGAATTGTTGCTTAGCATTCATTTTTACCATGGGTAAATGGAAATACCTATTGATTTATTGTGCATTGTATTGATTATGGGTCTTTTGGTCATGTGTTGTGGAGTTAATGAGAATTATCTCCATTTTTTTCTTGTTGGTTATTGAAGAATATTTGGAGAATGTCATGTAACTTTTTCTACATGATTTATGTGAAAAACTTCCCAAGAATCTTGAAAGAATGGAGTTTTTGATGGGTTGTGAACTTATTGATAAAAAAGAAATAAAAAGATTTTTATATTAAGAAGCAAATTATATCAAGAATTATTGGGACTATTAGTTATTTTGTTTTTGGTATCAAAATAAATTATATCTTATATTGCTATCTACTTCTTTTATGAATGCATAGTTTCAACATTATTTTGATTTTGGAAGAAAAAAAATTAAGCGATATTGTTTATGTTTCAATTGAAATTTGATTTTTAAGTTTAAGTTATAAGAATGTAAAAAATTAATACAAACAATTATAATTATTTTTTATGATACTTGAATTATATTCTAAGTAAATATTTATTCCAAACATTATTCATTTGATTTTGGTAGATTTTCCATGTTCTTCGTTTTTGTTACTAATTAATAGTAGAATATAACCCCATATGATAATATATGAAATCATCCTTTCTATGGATTGACCATGAACAAATAGTTATAAATATTTATGAGCTTTATAAAGAGAACCATTGTGAATATCACATAACATAGATAGAAAGGTTTGTTATGTTTGTTAATTAAAGTTTCTCTATTGTTTGCTATATTTAATTAGTAAAAGTTCTAAATGAAAATTAGATTTAATTTATGTATTCTAAATATAATATAAATACGGAAATAATCAAGAGAATGGTGATTTGTAGTTATTAGATTAAAAAACATTGTATATAATTTATAGTTATTTAAATATGTAAAGTAAAATAATTATTTTTATCAAGTTTTTAAGTTTATTTAGTTAAAAAATGTTATTAATTAATTATAAAACTTAGTTGGTAAACTCAAGAAATCCTAATAACTATAATGTAAGGATGATATTTTGTCCATTGGATTTAAGAGTATAATAACTATGGGTTAATCATTTAATACATTATAAATGGTACTCAATTGTATCATTCATGCATTAATTTGAAAATGTATAATTAATAGTCAGGGAGCTTATTTTCTTAAAGATACATATTTGCTTAATGTGTGAATGATACACTTGATTAAAGATAATTTTTGAATGCTTAGTTAGTCAAGGTTAGCCTTGATTGTCTAAAATGACTTCATTTTAACCTTATGTATCTTTACACCTTAATTTTTAAAAAATGGTATGTTTTTGGATGATTGTTACATTTAATTAGCATTTCTTAGTTCAAAATGGACTACTAAACATATACACCCATATCCTTTATCATAAGAAGTATGTGGAAATATCTTCAATTAAAATTACATAATGGTAGAGATTTTTACATTATGGTGGTGTAGATCTTATGGTTTAATACAATCGCAACATGTTTAGTTTATGGTGTTGTAGATCTTATAATTTATCTTCTCATTTTGATAGAAGCATATGTATGAATTGATAGAGTAATAATTTCATAAAAATAAAACTCTCCATTTTTTAATTACACCCAAAAAAATATTTTGTACAATGTTTAAATAATTTTATTATTTTTCATATTATAACAAATATATATATATATATATATTAAAAAATATTTCTTATATTTATATTATGTGTCATGCACATAGGCTTGGTCTAATATTATTATTTAGAAAATTATTGAAAGAAATGGTTTGTCCATTGTATTTTGATCTTCTTAATAATGCTATTGACATAATTTGACCTTTTCCTTTATATTCTACTCCAACACTTTTTTTATTTTTTTAATAATATATGTACCTATTTATATATTAGAAAATAGCCTATAAGAAATGTTACCACATGTGGAAACTATTTTCTAAATTTTCCAAGAGAGCAAAATTATCATTATGATAGATGGATGGATTAATAGTTTTATTGAAATAAACTTCTCATTTTTAAATTAGAATAAAAAATATTTTATTTTTTATAAAGTTTAATTATGATTTAATCATTTAAATACTATTGATTTTTTATATCTTCTAAAAAATATTTCTCATGTTTATATGTTTTGTATCATGTACATAAGATTTTTCTTTTATTATTCACTATATTATTAAGATAAGTGGCTTGTCTATTGTGTGTTGATCTTCTAACAATATTGTTAAAATGGTTTGACATTTTTCTTTATATTCTACTTTAACACTTTTACAATGTCTTCAAGTATTTTTTTGAACAATATAAATACTTATTTATATATTAAAAAATAGTTTGTAAGAAATGTTGGCATATGTGGACACTATTTTCTAAAGTTCTCAAAAGAAAAAGATATTTGAAAAGTGAATGTTGATGTTCTTTATTGTTATGTTGGATACAACTTGTATAAAATATTAACCTAAAATTATTGAGGAAAAATACACCATGTTTAATAAATGTTGTGATTGATAATACATTTCATTTATTATACTACACTTAACAAAACTAAATACAAAATTGATTAAAATATAAATTTGTTTGTAAGTACTTTAATTCTTAACTCAAAAAATTCTAACATTAAAACCAAGCAACAACATCAACAATCAATGTTCAAATGACTACCTTGTCCAACATTATGCGATAGCATACATTCAACAAATCATTGAAAGTAAACCTTTCAAGACACACATAATGGATGGAATTTGATATAATCTTAATATGAAGTGGCCCCTGTATTATTACCCAACATTAAATAAATAGGCCAATACCATTTATAGTCATTCTTGGTGGGACACAGCTTCTATAGATTTTCATGAGCTGCCTAGAAAAAATGTATTTACCAAGACTGTTACTTCAAATTTACTAATGCTAAGAAAAATAATGAAATTTATTAGAAAAATGATTGTTATATTTACATTCATACCCTTAATGGTGAAATGAATATTTAAAAACTAATCAAAGCTTTTTTTGTTTCCCTAGTGTATTTCCTAGTAAATTCTTGAACATGTATCTTTTTGAATAATATAAAGTTAATTTTTTATTATAAAAATTATATTTATAAGAAAAAAATGCATATCAAAATTATTGATGATAGGGGTTGATTTCTTTAGTTAGAAAAAATAATATTTATATTGAATTTGATCTTATGGATTCATATAGATCTAAGATGTAATTAAAAAAAGTTAAAAATCTGATGAAAATTAACATCAAAATAATAAGAAGAGAGGTGACATAACATATACCTTGGGAAACTCTTATGAGAAAACTCAACATGAAAAATAGATCTAGCACTGTATTAATCCAACAATAAGGTGTCACAATTTTCTAATCTGAACATCTAATGTAGCAACAATCTTGAAGCATACAAATAGCCTAACAATTTTATATATAGAATTTGGGCTTGAGTTAGACCACCAAGTGGTATTCAAAACCATGTAATGGGTTGAAAGAAACATGTCACAATGCTTTACATGTAGAATTAAGTAACACGATCCACCTCATAAATGGTGCTATATATGAAAATATTCTAAAAACTAAATTGTGAATTTTCACCTTCCCATAATTTGAAACACCATTTTCAAGGAGGCTAGTCAACTTTATAACTCCCATTTTAATATTTTACAACATCATACCAAATTCCTAGAAGAATTATATGGGTACCTAATATACATACACCATTATATTTTTAATCACTAGCATCCTCACAATACAATACTGTTTAAATATTATTTCTAAGAACTGCAAGGTGTAAAACCCACTTAATCCTAAAAACTATTAACTAAAGTTTTAAAAATATATCTTAAAAAGTGCATGTATAAATTTATTTTACGTTAGCTAAATGGTTTTTAGGATTATTATATTAGAAATATTAAGATAAATTAATAAGAAAAAATGTGTCATTCTAATAATCTATTGTGATCAATAATAATATTCATATTTTATCAAACATTTAATGAAGGATTGAATAATAAAATAAGAATAAGAATAATGAATTGATGTATACATATATCATACATTAAATGTTGAATTATGAAAATTACAAACACTAAAATAGAGAAACACCATTGATATTCAATTCTCAAATGATTACCTTGTCCAATACTTAAAAGATATGACAAGTTCGAAAAATTATTAAAAACACACATCTTGAGGTGCATAATAGATTAAATTTGACAAAAACTTGACCCAAAGTAGTCCCTTTGTTGTATCCAAAAATAAAGAACAAGAATGAGGTTTGAACCTCTTTTACTAGTAGTTGTTGACTCCTCAATGAGCTTCACTTCCAATGGGTTTCATAGCTTTTGCATTAAAAAATATGTTTACCAACCCAAAAAAAATTAGCTAAAAAGTAGGAGGTACTTTTGTATTGTCTCAAATTATTATTCAAATATGTATATTTTGAGTCAAACTCATGTGCTTATATTTCATGAGTAGTGGTTCGTATAAACACATATCTCATCAACATGAATGATCTTCCTAGCACTCATTACATCTAGGTGATGCTCACAAGGGTAAAACATTAAGACTTCTAAAGAGGTCACCCATCTTAGTACTACTTCAACTCAAACTTGCTTAACCATGGATTTTCCCCCAAGATCAAGCCCACTTAGTTGCTACTCCATTTTCAAAACCTTTGATAGTTTTGTTCCTTATGAATAATTCATTATAATAAGCAGGAGGCATTTTTACAATGTGTCAAATTATTATTTATTTGTATAGTTTTTTATTCAAACTCATTGATTCATATTTCATTAATGGTAATTCACATGAACCAATTTTTCATTATCATGAATGGTCCACTTAACACTCGTTGCATCTAGGTGAGATTCTCATAGGTGTGAATCATCAAAACTTCTTGGGAGGTCACCCATCACATTAATACTTTGATTCAAGATCACTCAATTATGTAGTTTCCTCCAAGACCAAGCCCACTTAACTTTCTAGCCTATTTGCAATGACTTTAGTGAGTGTTTTTATAAGATCCATATATTAATAATAAAAATAATATAATTCAAAAGATAGATCTCATGCAACATAAGATATTTTAATGGGATAAGATATCGTAACATCCAATATATGCAAAAATAGAGTAAATGCTTGAGGTAGGGTAACACCATAGAATATTCCTTGTCAAAGAAGCCACTCCATGCTATATCTCCAAGAGATCCCAAATACAATATAATACTCCACACATACCTCCTTACAATTATAATCACCTTATTTATATAGAACTACTCCTAATGATATAATGTAGGGGTAATCCTAATGGAGACATACTCATCTCTTGATATAATTAATTATACAAGTTATCTACATGAACCAATATAACTAACTTAAGGGATGTGTGTCACATGTTGGCATCTTCATTCACCTAAATATATTATAATATCATATATCTATGTACATAACATGGCATCCCTCCTTGACATGTTTTATCTTTGAATCATGAGAAGAAGCCAAATAGTATGATTTCCACATGTATTACAAATATTATGTCATGACCAATCATCCAACCATCAATATGATGTAGGAGCATCTAGGCGTACTAGCAATCTTGCATCACCAAAAATATTGATATTTTATTTTTGTTTATTTTCAATAAGGGCTTAGGGGTTAGGAGAATAAATATTTTGATTTGCGACTTTGTAATTTCCCTTGTGGTGAAATTGTAATTGTAATTTTGGTGGGAATTATGCATTTATGAATTTTTTCTAAGGAGAAATTAGGGAAATACCCCTCTTGGGCATCCCATTCTTGGTGGGGACCACTTGGGGTGCATGTTCTTGCACAATCAATTGTATGCTTTGCACACAATTGCATGTTTGTGCCACAAGCTTTGTATGTTGTTGCATGTCCATATTTGGAGCCATTAGGGCCACTGGGAATCAAAGAAGGTGTCATAATTGAGCAAGGTGATTGGCCAAAAGTTAGGTGCCCATGTGAAGGTGGTGAAGGCAATGAATTATTTTATATTTTATTTTCTTATCTCTCCTCAAGTTGGGTGTTGGATTTCTTGGTGGTTTGTGGAGGTTGTTTTGGGAAACCAATGGTGGTTTATTCTCACACAATTTCTATATAATGATGCTTGTTCATTCGGAGAGGGAAGCTTTTGGAGAGTTGGTGGTTGCATACCTAGATGCTGTCAGAATGAAGCTAGAATGTTAAGTTGCAGATTTTTGTGTGTGTGAAGCCCATGTTGTAAGGAAGCATGTGAGCTCCATGTTTATGTATTTCATTTTCAGATTTTGAATTTAATACATATTGCAGATTTCTCTTCCATTTTATGTGTTTCAAGTTAATTTGTTGCCTTCTTGAATAGTGTTTTATGTGTGTTTATGATCAGATTTGAAAGGGAGAGTCTCCCTTTCCATCACCATAGTTGATCCTTGTCAGGGATTTTCTTGAGAGTTCTTGGATCGTATCCTTGAGCCATATTTTTTTGCACCCATTTGATTATATTCCTTATCGTAGTATTTCCTCCTTTTCTTCCATGAGTAGCCATTACTTCTATGATATCATTGATTGTTGTGATTATTTCTTTAATTCCAAGTAGGTCCATAATGATTGGCTAGTTCATTCTCTAAACTATCATTCCTCCATGACGGTTTCCTTTATTGTTATTTCCTCTCACAATGATGTGAATGCCTACATATTATGCCCTTTGTTGTCACTAGAGCCTTCTTTGATTCTTCACCATTTTTTGCCACTTATTTTACTAACTCTTGAATATAATTACTTTTCTTTTTTTTCTCAATTTCCTTCTCCTCATATTTTTTATTTAATTTACTAGTAAAATCTTTACAAGATTCCCAAACTTGCTCTTCCTTGACTTTCCTTGGAAATTTATTATGTGTAATATCTTGTAATGTATTTTTTTCTTTCTATATGAATTTTCATGAACTTGTTTTTTACATTAATGTTTATTGATCCCATAGATTCTAAACAAGAAAATCAAGAATAATATCCAACCCATCCATATCTAAAGCGTGAAAGTTTGAATGAAAATAATATTTATCCATAACAAGCTTTAAATCTTAAAAGAAAAATATTTGTGCCTGATATTTGATAGTCCTTGATGATATTTACTTGCATATGTAGCTTCTTGTGTAATTCTAGGTTGATGATGTTATACTTCCTACTAGGGTTTATAAAGACAATAACCTTTTTCTTTTGAATTCATCCATGAAATTGAAGGATTAAATCTTCCTTCATTAGAGATAAAATTCATTTATTTGTATTATGTACTTCATTTTCTTCCTTCTCATCCTCTTTATTTCATTCCCCTTCTTTTGTTGGAGTCCATTTGACTATGTGACCTTGTTCTAGTTCATCCAAAGAATAAATATACTCAAACAATGGTGTAATCTATTAGTTAGCTTTACCACTTAAATAACATGAAAAATGTATTTTCTATAATATATTTTTATCATGAGATATGTTATATTTGTACCATCATTCTAATGCATCCCCATTTCCATCAAAATTATGAACCTCCATTAAAACTAGGGTTTGAGAAAAAAATGTTTTCAATAGATTACCATTCTACCAAATATAGTTGAACCAACATTGATCTGACCACTTCAAATATATTCAACCTCAAATTAAAAAAATATAATTAATATACCCCTTATGAATTTTGACAAGATTTCTAAAAACTATAATTTTTTTTTTTTAATCCTTGATTTATGGCCTAGAAAGTGAATTGATGAAAAATCATAAAATTGTAATAAACCACTTAATATTGATGATAAAAACTTGATATTTGGAATATTTATTTCTTATATTATTCTACAAGTGTAGTAAAATTTAAAAGAAAAATTCATTGTCATGTAATAAATATAGGTGAATCTTCATAAACTAGGGTTTTGTCCACCTTTGCCCAAATCGTAGCTCTAATACCACTTGATAAGACCCACACATATAATAATATAAATAATATAATACAAAATATATATCTCACACAACACAAGATTTTTTCATAAGAAAAGATTCTCTAATATCAAATATATGAAGAAATAGAGTAAACCCTTGATGTAGGGTAACATTATACAATACTCCTTATGAAAGAATCCAATCCACACTAAATTTCCAAGAGATCCAAAATACAATATAATAGTCCAAACACTTCCTTGTAATGATAATCACATTGTTTATATAGACCTCCTCCTAATAATAAATTGAGGGGTAATCTTAATGACGGCCTGATAATCACTAGATACAATTAATTACACAAGTTATCCACAAGATCCAATATAACTAACTTAAGGTATGTGTGCCACATGTCCATATCTCCATGCACCTAAATATATTATAATATCATATCTCTAAGTACATAAATTTTGTGTCTTATTGACCATTGTTATATAATTGTTGACATTTCATCCCACTTTATAGCCCACCAGTAATAATAGATTTGAAAAATCTTACATGGGTCATCTTTCATGACGTTGTTTTTTTGACCTTATATTAACCCTCTTTATCATTCCTTAGTCAATAATCTAAGTTGAATAAATCTAAAAGTTTGACTAAGGGTTCCTTGTCGAGGTTTCAAAGTTTTGCTTACCCTTGTGTTATCATGCCTTCCTTATCAATTTTGTTGAATCTTCATCTTGAACCTTATAAAAGTGGCTAAGTCTATGTTTATCGAGTTTTGGGTTGTCAACCTTCACTTTCCTCTATTACCTTGTTAAAACAATTTCCTCCACATCCCTAATACCTAAAGTCTGAGAGGAAAAAGGTTGCTAAGTGTTGTGTTTTTCAGGACTCAAAATTTTGATACTATTCTTTGCGTCTTGCCATTTTGTTATGCATTTTTGCACATTGTTCATCTCTGACATCTACCTTGACCCCATTTTTAAATATTCTAAGTCTTAACTTATCGAGGGTCAAGCCATTTGAGTTTCCCTTCCTCCCATGCCATAACAACCCTTTAAATGCCTTCTCCCCAAATTTTGAATCCCGCCATTCTAAATTGGCTAAGTGTTAGGTTTATCAGGAATCTTGTCATCAACATCCTCCATAACTTCATACCATCTTGGTACACTTTCCTTCACCTTCCCAATCCTTGAACCTTGAAGTCCAAGCCTTTATAAATTATTCTAATTCTATTCATTAGAATTCAAACTTTTGACATCCTTCCTCCCTTCCATATATTTCAACATGCATTACAATTTCTTCCCAACCCCTAACTCTCAATTCATTCCAGTGTTCCATACATTTATTCTAAGAATTTAATTGAAATTTGTACTTTCGTATTCCCCCATCTCTCTCGAACTTGATGGAAAGCATTTCAAAGGATCACTAAGGCCTTATGTCCAATAAATATTGTCACATTAGGGTTTTGAGGTTACACATGTTCTTCTCTCTCCTCCAATAACAAGTGTTATGTGGCATGCCCAAGGTCTAACACCTGATGGATATAGATTTTTTGAGGTTCTAGATATTTTAATTATCTTATCTTTGGCATGATGGTAGGCCCAAACTTGAAACTTCAATTATAGCCTCCAAGAAGCATGTTTTCAACCCAAAAATGTCATTAGTGTTCAAAAAATCCCTCAAACTCTAGATCTTGATCAATGAGAGCTATAGAAGGGTCTTTAATGCATTTTGGGATGGATTCTATAGAGGTAAAATGGCACCCATACCTCATTTATTACCTGTAGGCACCCTTTTTGTTAGAATGTCATCCCTAGATCACAAATTTGGGGATGATCTTCATCCTTTCTACACTCAAACTTAGAAAATCATCAATGATAGGATGTGGTAGAGCCCCAAAGATGTCTTATCATGCATCCTTGGTTGCCTAGATCAATTTGGAATATACACATGTTTGTATTTCATTGTTTTGCTAGTGGCTAGGGTTTCTATTTGTTCTACCATGTTTTAGCATGAATTCTTAGCTTTCTATCACCATAATAAATCCTCCAAGGCTCATTTTTATAATGGTTCTTCTTTTTTGTTCTCTACAAAGACTTTCACACTCTACAACTCTACTATTATAATATAATCCATGCCTCATAATCAATAAAGCTTGAATTTTACCTATTCTCACCTCTATCATACTATGCATATTGCCTTGCATCTATGATTGAATGAATGTTTTCATCCTTTTTTGCATATATGATGTGTAAAACATATTTGTAGGGACTATATTAAAATATCTTCTTCTCTCTTAGTGCTTGTCAAATCCCTTACCTCCATATTTTCCTTCAAGGGTTGTGAAATAGAGACCTATGTGAGTCCTTATGGTTCCCTTATTTGATTCTTGTGTTGTAGTGAGTGGGAAGAAACACCATTTATTCTAGGTGCATCACTACCCCTTTAATATTTTTTAATCCTTCTTCCCCTTTTCAATGATAATTAGTAGAATAGGATTAGATTTTAGGTTATTCAGTGTTGGGTTGGACTGATAATCTACATCTAGGTTAAAAAGGAAGTCAACCTTCTTAGGAGGTTTGATCTCATCTACAAGGTTCCACACCTTGAGATCAATCCCATGCTTTGTTGGAATGTTGAACAAGTTCAACAAGGGTGCAATTCCAAGTGTGAACAAAAACCCTTTGAGTTCATTCATTAACAAGTAGCAGGAACTTTCTAGTGTGTAGTACCCCTCCGTTTATGTTTATGTTTTCTACTGTTGAGATTTTTACACTGTTAGACTTTGATACTTTGTTTGGATATTTGATCACTGGTTTTGAGCGATAGTGGATTTATTCTGTGACATGATGATACATTGTATGGTGATTACTGATTTTAAACATGCTTTAAGATAGCGTAGATGTTTACTTTCAGTTGATTATTGCTATGTATATGTTTTGATGGACTAACAACTATTTAATTTGTCAGTCTGATGTGACATGTATTGGTGTGGAGAACGGAATCGCATCACTCGCTTGCAAGTGCCATGTGATATTCGTAATTTTCTCTGCACGGTGTGTCTGTTTAATGCTTTATTTATATATATATGCATGTTATTGCTTGATTGTAGGAATTGCAAGTACATGACACTAACTCCACCTGGGTACTAAGGTCTGAGCGTGTCAAGACTCAACGGATACGTTGATTGGGAGATAGTAGTTTGGTTCACCCTAGTATAGTCTATAACCCGGTCACTGTACCTTGTCTGTTTTTAGTTTGTGTCCTAGTTGTTTTGTCATTTTATGTTTCGATTAATTGTTTGAAAGGTAAATTTGGTCAATTTTAAATAATAGTTTATTATATTTTATTTACTGTTATTTAAATTAATTTATAAATGTTGAAGAAAATTAGTATTTGTTATTTAATTAATTAATTAGCTTATTTGGTTAAATGGTTAAAAGATTAAATTTATTTAATTAAATTAAATTGTTTTTAAAATTTTGTGTGAATAGATTTAATATTTGAAAATTAAATAAATTGTGGAAATTATATATTTAAATTAAATTAATTAATTTGCATGCAATTGAAATTGGCAAGATCGCCGAAAAGTGGTGGAGAAGATATTTTGCAGCCACTTCTCGACATGTGTGCCAGTGCATTAATTGGTTATTGTTGGGGAAATTTGTTTACGGAGGTAATATTGGATCTGGGAAATCACAGAGGATACAATTTTTCTTCACGGGAAAATAATTTTTGGTGCTCTGTAAAAATTCTCTATAATTGCTTTTTGATATTTTGTTGCAATTTGGTGGAAAATCTCCGGTTGTTGTTTGGGCTTTGGGCTTTGTTTCTCGGGAAAGTATTATGGAAGCTACAGGCAAAATCTTCAACAATCAATTTTCAAAGCACAAGAAAACATGTAATGTTCTGGTGAATTTATTTTATTTGTTTTGGAAAGGAAAGCATGTAAAAAAGAAATTTAGAGTAATTTAAATCCTTGTTTTTCACGTATAAAGATTGAATTACTCTATTCTGTTGTGTGAAATTTTTATGGCTTCAGAAAGCTTCTGTAGAAAATTCTTTGTTGAAAGTATATTAATTTTATGAAGGGAAATTATTATTCAAAAGGGAAAGTAGATATTGAAATCAGATGAAAATTTTATTGTGCTTGTTTCTTTGAAAACCCTGATTAAATTTCTACAGTTTCCCCAATTTCCCCACTGAAAAACCCTGTGAAAATTTATTTTATTTCTTCAATTAAATTCCTGTATGAATTTAATATTCTTCATATATAAATTCGATTGTAAAATATTATATTAAAAATTATTGTTGAATCGCCGTACAGGCGAATTACCTTATTGTTGTTTTAATTTTTAGAAAATATAAATTCGTCATTTTTACTTCCATCTGTACGGAAATTATGAATTTGATTTTAAAAAAAAATTAAATTACATTGGGGAGGGCCGAAACCCTCCCCACATTTTGTTATGTTGGGCGCAGCCTGGCAAGGCTGCATCCTCCCTAATGGGAGGCTGCGGCTGTGGCCGCAAGCCTTACCTGTAATTCTTCCTTTCAAAATAAAAATCCGAATGTGCATTATGTTTTGGTTAATAAGTTCATTTTTTAATAATGCGAACTTTTATTCATAATGATTTTTAAAGTCAATTTTTATTATATGCAAATCTTGTAATTAATATATATATAATTAATATTTTATATTTAAATATATATATATATGTATGTATATATATATTAAATTAATATATATATATATATATTTAATATTTCTTTTATTTAAAAAAATATATTAATTTTGTGTTTAAATACGGAATTATATAAGATATTTGATAGTATTAAAAAAAAAAATTATTTAGTTTTAGTTTCTATGTGAAATTAAGGAAGCTATAAATAGAATTTATTTGAAGTAATTTCTTTAGTCATTTGAGAAAAGAATTACAATTTAATTGTTAAAATTATTTTTTTACATTAACTCTTTTGAATGACTGGATTTAGTAAATCCGAAAACTAGACATATATAATTCCTGATTTGCTATTTTAAAATCGTGTTTTCTTTTGATGGGCAAATGGGGATTTTTATGTGTTAATAAGTCTTCCAGATGTGGTCATTTCTTGGGAAATAAAATTTTACTATAGTTTCATATGTATGAACAAACTAGGGTAGTGCCCTAGATTTTTGTGAACGGAATTGTAATATTTATTGTGGTATTTTTGGTATTATGTGTTGATCTCTTTGTGCACTTTGTCTACCCTAGATAGAAAATTAGTATATCCTTGTTATGTTTAGGGGAGTGGCTTTTTGTAAGGGCTGACACACAAAGTGGTGTCAGGGTAACTTGCAAAAAGTTAGTAAGTCAGTGATAATTAAAGAACACAATAGATAGAATTAAAACTCTTAACAAGATGATTATGCCTCGCTTATGACTCTTGAGCTACTTCAGTCTTGAGTATAAGATGAGAAGGCCTGGAATGGCAAATAGGTGTCTTGTTTCTTCAAAAGACATTCGATTCCACAATGTTTTGCAATGGGGCCGAGTTTCGTAAGAGGTTACCAGGGTAACCCCTGTAGGGGGCCAGAACCTAGGAAGGAACACCAGGGTAACCTTTGCAATATTGTGATGACACTCCACCTAAAGTAACAGTTAACCTTGTGTATGTAGCACATTTAATCATCAAAATTTGGAAGCAATGTAACCATTAGTTTGTTATGTACTAGTGTCTAGGTAACCATATTACTATCTCCTAGCACGGGGGGTGGACCTACAGGTACCACATGGTTGGGTGGAACGTGCACCTTACTCCGTTGGGTCCCTAGTTTTGTGATCAAGGCATCGAGAGCTTCATGGATGGAGAGCTCGCAATTGAAAATTTATGTGTACTTCTTCATTGTAATTTTTAAACCTTGTATTTGAAAACATCCCTCAATTGTATATGAGGTGAACAATGTAAATGTATCTTGTAACTATTATTTGATCTACCTCATCAAATGGATGAGTATTCTAATATATCATCAAATGTAATGTATAAAACAAATTTGTATTTTATATTATCTTGAATGGAATATTAAATGAAATGCAATGTTTATCTTTATGTTAATGTTAATTAATATGTGCAATGCGAAATACTAAAGTCGTCTATGGAAACTCAAAGTAGTGTATCGTCTCGTAACTTAATGAATGTATGCAACTAATTAACTTAATAATTAAACTTAAAAAAAAAATTATTACACTTTAATACACAATTGCAACATTCCTTAGGTTATTATGATGGGGCATTATAGATTGGTATCAAAGCAAAGGTTACAAACATTGGACGTTCTGGGTAATCGCGAACCCATTAGGTTGACCTAGTATGTAGTGTCACAACTATTAGCCTTGGTTGAATAGTATCTAAGACTCATTATTGTTATGTGTAGGAACATGCCTAGGCGAGGAGGAAGAGGTCGTGGTAGAGGTCGAGGTGGAGGCCGAGGGCCAATCCCTCAGGTTACTCCCCCTATGAGCCCTCATCATAGTGATCAGGCAGAACAATTGGATCAGAGGAATGAGGGACAGAATCCCGCACAGTCAGGAGTAGAGGGTTCACAGATTTGTCCATTACTAGAGGAGGTCCTAGCTCATCTTGGACCTAGACAGGAAGATGAGCAGGAGGTAGTTAGAGAGAGAGATAGATCTCCTAGGAGATTAGATGACTTAGTGCATCAGGATTCTATTATTGCAGGACACATGAGGGATTTACTGAGGGCACATCCTCCTACCTTTGATGGTATAGGAGGAGGATTAGAGGCTGAGACCTAGCTACTGGATTTGGGTAGATGCTTCGCCATGCACCCATCAGTAGCAATACCCATGCGAGATGCGCTATTATGCACTTGAGAGGATTTGCCTCTACTTGGTGGCGCTTGGAGGAGCAGAAGCTCCACTTAGATATTGGGTCAGTATCTTGGGAGATGTTTCTCGAGAGGTTTAGAGCACAGTTCTTGTCGAAACACTGGAGGCAGCGTAGGGTTGACAAGTTCCATGATCTACGTCAGTTGGCTCTTTCTGTTGAGCAATATGAATGTAGGTTCTATGAACTCAAGCAGTATGTTGGTATTGGCGATGATAAGCCTATGCTAGTACAACACTTCATCAGGGGTTTAAACGCCTGCATTAGTGGTGGTGTCTGAGTCTTTGAGCCAAAGACTATGGAAGTTGCGGTGGAGAAGGCTTGCATAATGGAGGAGAACCTTGTTATGGCTTTAGGTGGGCACACAGGAGTGCAAATTGGGAGTGCTCCTACAGTAGGTTTTAGTCCACGGGGTGGACAGGCACAGACAGGTGGTTCCTCTAGGAACCAACAGACACCCACAAAGGGTGGGCAACAACAACAACAACGAACACCTCAAAAGAACAATAACCCACAACCACAACAAGGTAATAGTCCTCAAACAGGAAAGGGTCGTAACTGGTGGCGCAACAAGGACAATAGGCAGGATCGGCCTGCGCAGAGTGCTCAGTCTACTGTCAGTAGGGGTAGTTTCCAGCAATCCAATGCACCTTTAGGTGGCAAAGGATTTGGTAGAGGCACAGGCACATGTTGTTACTCATGTGGGCAGTAGGGACACATAACTAGGCAGTGTCTGATGATAGGTTCTACTGGTTTTGGGCCTCGACCTACAGTTTCAGAGCCTACAGTGGGTGATGCAGGACGATCACATACAGTATATGCTATGGTTAATGACCACCAAGCCGATCACTAGAACACAGTGGTCAATACTTCAAGTAAGTTACATGGTGTTAGTGTTTCTATTCTTTTTCATTCTGGAGCCACTGACTCCTTTATTTCACCGACCATCATTGACCGTTGTGGTCTTGTGGTCATAAAACAAGGTGGTAAGTGGCAGGTTGAATTCGCCTCTGGGGTGAAAGTAGTGGTAGAAAACTTAGTACGTAATTGTGAACTTAAAATTGGTACATTGACTACTTTAGTAGATTTATATGTTACGCCTTTAGGATCGTATGACATAGTTTTAGGTATGGATTGGTTAGCGTCTTATCATGTTGTAATTGACTATCAACTTAAGATAGTTATTTGCATTAATGATTTAGGTGTGAAAGTGGAAATTGTAGGTATTCAAAGACCTATCTCTTTGCAGATGATATCTGCTATGCAATTAAAGAGATGTCTTCATCAGGGATGTCAACTGTTTGCTACAACAGTTATTGATTTAGAAGAAGGTGAAAGTCAAGAGGTATCTCTTGATGATCATCCTATTCTTAGGGAATTCGTGGATGTATTTCCTAATGACATTCCTGGAATGCCACCGAAGAGGGATATTGACTTTAGAGTTGACCTAGTTCCTGGATTTGAGCCTATATCTAGGCCTCCATATAGAATGACGACTCAAGAGTTAGAGGAACTTCGTATCCAGTTAGAGGAACTATTAGAAAAGGGTTTTATTCATCCAAGTGTTTCCCCTTGGGGAGCACCTGTGATCTTCGTAAAGAAGAAGGATAGATCTCTTAGGCTGTGCATTGACTATCGTCAATTGAACAAGGTTACAATTAAGAATCGCTATCCTTTGCCTAGAATCGATGATCTTTTTGATCAAATTAAGGGAGCTAATGTGTTCTCTAAAATCAATTTGAAATCTGGGTATCATCAATTGCGTATAGCTAAAGCAGATATTCATAAAATTTCTTTTCGAACTCGTTATGGGCACTACGAATTCACAGTAGTACCATTTTGGTTAACGAATGCACCATCAGTATTTATGAGTTTAATGAATGGTGTATTTCGTACATACCTTGATCGCTTTGTCCTGGTATTTCTAGATGATATTCTAGTTTATTCAAGAAATATGAAGGAACATGAAGAACACTTGAGACAGGTATTGCAATGTTTAAGGGAAAATCAATTGTATGCAAACCTGAAGAAGTGTGACTTCTTCCAAACTAAAATAAAATACCTTGGACATGTGATATCTGGAAAAGGTATTGCTATGGATCCTTCAAAGATTCAAGCTATTGTAGATTGGCCCGCACCTACTAATGTAGGCGAAGTTTGTAGTTTTATGGGTCTAGCTGGTTATTATAGGTGATTTATAGAGGGATTTTCTAGAATCGGTCATCCTATTACTTCTCTTCAAAGGAAAGGGAAGAAGTTTGTTTGGACAGAGCAATGTCAGTTGGCTTTTCAGACTCTTAAAGAAAAGTTGACTTATGCACCTATATTGATTGTTCCTGATCCTACTAAGGATTTTGTAGTATGTGCGGATGCATCCTTAGAGGGTTTGGGAGCAGTTTTGATGCAAGATGGGCATGTGGTTGCTTATGAGTCTTGCAAACTCAAAGATCACGAATTAAACTATCCTACTCATGATCTAGAACTAGCTGCGGTAGTGCATGCATTAGTTCGATGGAGGCATTTTTTATTAGGTCATCATTTCGAACTTCATACTGATGACCGTAGTTTGCAATACATCTTTACACAACCTAACTTAAATGCTAGGAAGAGATGGTGGATGGAGTACTTGTGTGAGTACAATTTTGAAGTGAGATATGTTCAAGGAAAGGAAAATGTAGTGGCTGATGCTCTTAGTCGTCGTCGTCATGAGATCTCTGCTACTACTCTTGAAGTAGATTTGAGAGGTCAAATAGTAGCAACACTTCCTACGGATAGATTGTATCAAGAAGTGAGGTCGGAGATTGAATCTGGAAAACCTTTAGAAGGTTGATTTACAGGGTACGTCCTAGAATTGGATGGTATATTACGACATTTAGGTCGTATTTATGTACCACATGTTGAGATTCTTCATACATTAATTATGACTGAAGCTCATCGAGCTCCATATTCAGCTCATCCAGGAGTTAAGAAAATGCATGCTGATCTTCGGCAATTGTATTTCTGGCCTAGTATGAAACGTGATATTGCGGATTATGTGTCGAGATGTCTTGAATGCCAGTGAGTCAAAGCTGAGCATCAACATCCTACTGGATTATTACAGCCACATCTCATTCCTGAATGGAAATGGTATATTATATCCATTAACTTTATTGTAGGGTTACCCACATCATCATGTCGACATGATGCCATTATGGTAACTGTTGACCGATTGACTAAAGTAGCTCACTTTTCACCTATACGATCATCATACAACACTTCATCTGTAGCTAGGATTTTCATGGAGGACATCGTTAGATTACATGGAATTCCTCGTAGAATTATATCAGATAGAGATCCTGTATTTACTTCAGCCCTATGGACTTCATTACAACATGCTCTTGGTACACAGTTGAACTTTAGTTCAGCATATCATCCTCAAACTGATGGTCAAACGGAGAGAGTTAACCAAATATTAGAGGATATGCTTAGGATGTACGTAATGGACCAACAATCTCGTTGGGAGGATTATCTGTATTTAGTAGAATTCGCTTACAATAACGGATATCAGAGTTCCATAGGTATGCCACCATTTCAGGAATTATACGGTCGTCCTTGTCGAACTCCTTTGAGTTCGGATCGACTAGAGAATAGAGTATTACTTGGACCTGAGATGCTTCGAGACATGGAGCAACAGGTTGACCATATTAGAGAACATCTGATAGCAGCTCAGGATAGACAAAAGAAAAATGCCGATGCACATAGGATAGATTGATAGTTTGTTGTTGGTGATAGAGTATTTCTTCGAGTGCGACCGCGAAAGAGTCCAATCCATTATAAAAAAGGCTCTAAGCTTGTGCCTCGTTTCGTTGGGCGATTTGAGATCTTAGAGAGAATTGGTCCCATGGCATATCGACTCGCCTTACCACCCAGTTTGTCTCGTATTCATGATGTTTTTCATGTATCAGTTCTTAGACCATATCATCCCGACATATCTCATGTACTTGATTGGAATGCGTTATAGGTAGAGGACGGGCAACTGGCTTTAGAGCCTGTGGCCATTCTACAGCACCGGACGCTCAGTCTCAGGGGTCAAGATGTTGATCAGGTGAGGGTCCAATGGGATCCTAGCCATGAGGCTTCTGCTACTTGGGAGGATGCGACACGCATGAGGGAACTTTATCCCTATCTATTCGTAGGCTTTCAGGAGCAAGCCTGATCCTAGGGGGGGAGGATTTAGTACCCCTCCGTTTATGTTTATGTTTTCTACTGTTGAGATTTTTACACTATTAGACTATGATACTTTGTTTGGATATTTGATCGCTGGTTTTGAGCGATAGTGGATTTATTCTGTGACATGATGATACATTATATGGTGATTACTGATTTTAGACATGCTTTGAGATAGCGTAGATGTTTACTTTCAGTTGATTATTGCTATGTATATGTTTTGATGGACTAACAACTATTTAATTTGTCAGTCTGATGTGACGTGTATTGGTGTGGAGAACGGAATCGCATCACTCACTTGCGAGTGCCCTGTGATATCCGTAATTTTCTTCGCACGGTGTGTCTGTTTAATGCTTTATTTATATATATATATGTGCATGTTATTGCTTGATTGCAGGAATTGCAGGTACATGACACCGACTCCACCTAGGTACTAAGGTCTGAGCGTGTCAAGACTCAACGGATACGTTGATTGGGAGATAGTAGTTTGGTTCACCCTAGTATAGTCTATAACCCAGTCACTGTACCTTGTCTGTTTTTAGTTTGTGTCGTAGTTGTTGTCATTTTTTGTTTGGATTAATTGTTTGAAAGGTAAATTTGGTCAATTTTAAATAATAGTTTATTATATTTTATTTATTGTTATTTAAATTAATTTATAAATGTTGAAGAAAATTAGTGTTTGTTATTTAATTAATTAATTAGCTTATTTGGTTAAATGGTTTGATCTTAAAAGATTAAATTTATTTAATTAAATTAATTAATTAATTAAATTAAATTATTTTTAAAATTGTGTGTGTGAATAGATTTAATATTTGAAAATTAAATAAATTGTGGAAATTGTATATTTAAATTAAATTAATTGATTTGCATGCAATTGAAATTGGCAAGATTGCCGAGAAGTGGTGGAGAAGATATTTTGCAACCACTTCTCAACATGTGTGCCAGTGCATTAATTGGTTATTGTTGGGGAAATTTGTTTACGGAGGTAATATTGGATCTGGGAAATCACAGAGGATACAATTTTTCTTCACGGGAAAATAATTTTTGGTGCTCTATAAAAATTCTCTGTAATTGCTTTTTGATATTTTGTTGCAATTTGGTGGAAAATCTCTGGTTGTTGTTTGGGCTTTGGGCTTTGTTTCTCAGGAAAGTATTGTGGAAGCTATAGGAAAAATCTTCAACAGTCAATTTTCAAAGCACAGGAAAACAGGTAATGTTCTGGTGAATTTATTTTATTTGTTTTGGAAAGGAAAGCATGTAAAAAAGAAATTTAGAGTAATTTAAATCCCTATTTTTCACGTATAAAGATTGAATTACTCTATTTTGTTGTGTGAAATTTTTATGGCTTTAGAAAGCTTCTTTCTGTAGAAAATTCTTTGTTGAAAGTATATTAATTTTGTGAAGGGAAATTATTATTCAAAAGGGAAAGTAGATATTGAAATCAGATGAAAATTTTATTGTGCTTGTTTCTTTGAATACCCTGATTAAATTTCTACAGTTTCCCCAATTTCCCCACTGAAAAACCCTGTGAAAATTTATTTTATTTCTTCAATTAAATTCCTGTATGAATTTAATATTCTTCATATATAAATTCGATTGTAAAATATTATATTAAAAATTATTGTTGAATCGCCATACAGGCGAATTACCTTATTGTTGTTTTAATTTTTAGAAAATATAAATTCGTCGTTTTTATTTCCGTCTGTATGGAAATTATGAATTTGATTTAAAAAAAAAATTAAATTACATTGGGGAGGGCCGAAACCCTCCCCACATTTTGTTATGTTGGTCGCAGCCTGGCAAGGCTGCGTCCTCCCTAATGGGAGGCTGCGGCTGTGGCCGCAAGCCTTACCTGTAATTCTTCATTTCAAAATAAAAATCCGAATGTGCATTATGTTTCGGTTAATAAGTTCAGTTTTTAATAATGCAAACTTTTATTCATAATGATTTTTAAAGTCAATTTTTATTATATGCGAATCTTGTAATTAATATATATATATAATTAATATTTTATATTTAAATATATATATATATATATGTATATATATGTATATATATGTATATATATGTATATATATATATGTATATATATGTATATATATATTAAATTAAAATATATATATATATATTTAATATTTCTTTTATTTAAAAAATATATTTATTTAGTTTTAGTTTCTATGTGAAATTGAGGAAGCTATAAATAGAATTTATTTGAAGTAATTTCTTTAGTCATTTGAGAAAAGAATTACAATTTAATTGGTAAAATTATTTTTTTACGTTAACTCTTTTGAATGACTGGATTTAGTAAATCCGAAAACTACACATATATAATTCCTGATTTGCTATTTTAAAATCGTGTTTTCTTCTGATGGGAAAATGGGGATTTTTATGTGTTAATAAGTCTTCCAGAAGTGGTCATTTCTTGGGAAATAAAATTTTACTATAGTTTCATATGTATGAACAAACTAGGGTAGTGCACTGGATTTTTGTGAACGGAATTGTAATATTTATTGTGGTATTTTTGGTATCATGTGTTGATCTCTTTGTGCACTTTGTCTACCCTAGATAGAAAATTAGTATATCCTTGTTATGTTTAGGGGAGTGGCTTTTTGTAAGGGCCGACATACAAAGTGGTGTCAGGGTAACTTGCAAAAAGTTAGTAAGTCAGTGATAATTAAAGAACACAGTAGATAGAATTAAAACTCTTAACAAGATGATTATGCCTCGCTTATGACTCTTGAGCTACTTCAATCTTGAGTATAAGATGAGAAGGCCTGGAATGGCAAATTGGTATCTTGTTTATTCAAAAGACATTCGATTCCGCAATGTTTTGCAATGGGGCCGGGTTTCGTAAGAGGTTACCAGGGTAACCCCTGTAGGGGGCCAGAACCTAGGAAGGAACACCAGGGTAACCTTTGCAATATTGTGATGACACTCCACCTAAAGTAACAGTTAACCTTGTGTATGTAGCACATTTAATCGTCAAAATATGGAAGCAATGTAACCATTAGTTTGTTATGTACTAGTGTCTAGGGTTAGCAGATTATGTCTAGGTAACCATATTACTATCTCCTAGCACGGGGGGTGGACCTACGGGTACCACATGGTTGGGTGGAACGTGCACCTTACTCCGTTGGGTCCCTAGTTTTTTGATCATGGCATCGAGAGCTTCATGGATGGAGAGCTCGCAATTGGAAATTTATGTGTACTTCATTGTAATTTTTAAACCTTGTATTTGAAAACATCCCTCAATTGTATATGAGGTGAACAATGTAAATGTATCTTGTAACTATTATTTGATCTACCTCATCAGATGGATGAGTATTGTAATATATCATCAAATGCAATTTATAAAACAAATTTGTATTTTATATTATCTTGAATGGAATATTAAATGAAATGCAATGTTTATCTTTATGTTAATGTTAATTAATATGTGCAATCCGAAATACTAAAGTTGTCTATGGAAACTCAAAGTAGTGTATCGTCTCGTAACTTAATGAATGTATGCAACTAATTAACTTAATAATTAAACTTTTAAAAAAAAATTATTACAATTTTATACACAATTGCAACATTCCTTAGGTTATTATGACAGGGCATTACATAGTGTGCCAAATTATGGTTGTAGACACTTGAAATGTGACCTTAACCTAACCACACTTGACTTTTCCTATCCTAATATTTAATAAATAAATATTTATTATTTATTTAATTAATTTATCCTTACCTTTATCCCTTTCCTTTAATTAAATGAATTTACATTTATTTCATTAAATCTAACCTTATTCCCCAAACCTTCCAACTAAATTAATTAATTAATACATACTTAATTGGTTTATTTAGGCTAATTAACCTTCATTACTATTTTCTTATTATTTAATTCCACCTTACCATCAATTCTTGTGCACTCAATATTAGCCCTTGAATCCATCTACATGGACCAAGATCTAAACTTATCACCATGTGACAAGTGTCCTAACCTACCTATCTTACCCCTTTCTCACACATGTGTGAGCATATCTCTCACACATTTGAAGCCACCCTACCTCTTACACATGTCATAGAAATGTCTCTTTCATTTTTTTCCATTGTGTGCTCAAATATGTGTGAGCACACCTTGCTCTTACACCTCCTTTCCTCTTGTGACACTTGTCACAAGGCTAAGCCTCCACCATCTCATTCAATCTTGACCCTCCATTTGGTCAATGCATCTTAGCTGTTGATTTCACCCATCAAAAATCTATGAATTGAGGTATTTGCTCTCATTTTCATCAATCCTCATTCCTCACATCCTTATGTTTTCCAAATATCTATTGAATCATCTTGATCACACCATTATGCTATTAGAATCATGAGCAGCCACATTTGAGTCAAGATTCAATCTATCAACATACTACAATTGATCTTTTGCGGTTTCCATGTATTTGGTTTGATTTAAGTTATATTAAATGTATATTTTATATATATCATTTGTGTGCAATAAATTTTAGTGAACCTTCAATGTGAATCCTTACTTATATCACTTGTCTTTATGAGTTTTTGGTGAGTTTGATCTTGTAGGTGAAGGGTTTCCTAAGTAAGCTTTAAAAATAAACTTTTTATAGGAGTCCTAAATCGTAAAAATAACCTCATGGTTGCACTCAAGAGGGCCAAGACAAATTTTGATATAAATTTTATTATATTTTTCTTACCAAAAAAAAAAGAATTTTTTAAAGCTATAACATATAGACATATGATCAAGGATTTGATGGTGTTTTTAGTTTTTGTTTGCAGATCTGATGTATACACACTAAATATGTATTTTTGGGTTTAGTGAAAATATATACATAGTGTTGCAAGGTATATACAAAAGGTTTTGACTGCAAGTATATACTCACAAATCACCATATATACAAAAATATATTTATAAGTATATATACACAAAAAAATTTCCCTCCACCATTACAGATATATACTCACTAATAAAGTTTCTATATATAAATAATCTTGGTATATTATTTGTGGTTGTATATATCTCAGTGTGTATATAATCGGGATGTATATTTTTTCCAACAATGTATATCTCTATATATACACTGAGTATACACCCACGATGTATACACAAGGCTTGTGGGTTCATAAGACCTATGAGTCTAAACACCTGCAACCTTGTTTTAAAAGGCTTTCATAAAATTAAAAAATATTTAAAACTAATACTTCGGGCAATAAAAATAATAATTTAAATCCATTTTTATTTTTAATTTTCTTTAAAGTCCGTCAAATTTTAAAAAGTATACACAATTTTATTTTTAGCTTAAAACTTAATCAGTTAAACTTTAGAATCTTATTTTTATGATTACTTGTTTTTAAAATTTAAAATTTATCTTTTCTTTAATATTTTTTAATCTTTTTTACTTTTCAAGGTCTTTAGCCCCTGGTCATATGGGAGACTAGAGGTCGTGTTAAATAGGTTTCCAACAACCAGTCACACCCCTAGTCATGTGGGGCCAAAACTCAAGTGCCTAGGGGCTAAACCTAACCCCTTCCTTCATGTGCACTCCACAAATTAGTAGTTTCACGAAAATAGGCATAACTTTTGCCTCACAAATCAGATTTTTCAAATTTAAAAGGTGCTAGAAAGTTGATTCAGAGCTCTTCATTGTGATGCATGTGAATTTTATAGATTTTGAGTCAAAAATCAAGTGCACTTGGCCAAAGTCAATCTTTCTTTTTTATCTTCAAATGCTCATATCTTCTTCATACGAAATCATTTTTTAGTAATTTTTTTTTTTAATTTTATCAAAAAATTATACGGTATCCATTTTTGTAGTCTATTTTTACTTTAGAAAACTCTATTTTGTGTGTTTTCCTCACAATTTAAATTGGGCTTAAAATTTTCCTTTCACGTTTGGATTTGGGTTTTAAAATAAACAAGTTTCTTTTAATCCCCAAGACTCACTTATGTATGCTCTCCTCTTGCACCTTAGTGTGATCTTGAGGATCAAAAATAAGTTGTCTTGTTTTCTTTCTTTTAGGGGGTCTACTTAGGGATTTCATAACCCTAGGGGATGACCTCAACTCCCGTGTTTTAGTGGAGTATAAATAGCAAGGGGTGAATTAAAAGGCATGCCTCTTGGAAATGAAATATTGCCAATATGGTCTATGCCTCTAAAAACTTTATACCTTAGAGAAGTGAAGGTTGAGAGTGAGTTACCCTCTCCTCTCAACTATTGGCAGTATCCTTTCATCTACGAATTAGGCCTCACATACCCTTGTGACATATAGAGGTGAAATGAAGAAAAAGTGGTCATATGTCCCTTTTGTTTAGAACAATAGGATATAGGTGCCTTTCTCTAAAATTTCATTAGAAAGAGAGAAGATCACAAAGGGATAGGATAGATTTTCAACCTTGGGGTGAGCCAACCCTATTTTGGGATCTTGGATCTCTACTTTCTTATGACAAGAATGATTGATTTGCAATATTGGGAGATGATTTTAAATACATTAAAAAACTAAATTGTATGAACTAACAATTGAAATGCATAAATCTATGATAATAGAAATAGATACAATAGTTTACAAGTAGATCTGGGAAGTGTACAGAAGGGAAAAACTGCCTGAAAAGAGGGTTTCAAGGCTTGTGGTAAGACTCATTTTCCCAAGGGAAAATGGGTCTTTGTACAAGGGTTTTCCTCAAATTTTTGGGTCCTTTGGTGCGCAATCTGAGCTTTGGTTTTCCCTAGGTTTCATTGTCAAAAATTCATAAATAAATTATGGATATGAGTTTTTGTGTCTTGACAACAATGATGACAACTTTGACAACTTTGCAAATTTTCTCCTTTGATCTATTTTCAGTCTTCTTCACCTATAAATTTGTACATACAAAGAGAGAAGAAAAAATGTATTTTGGGGTGAATGGGGGTTTTCCTTAGTCAAACCCCATGTTGGTAATTCCTTCTCATATTTTTCAACTCTTTATCTTGATAATGGATCGCTGAGTGTGATCTAAAACGTTGATGAAAAAAATAGCACACAATCAAATCCAAAAGCAATTAGATTTAAATTAAACATCGATAATGAAATAATGATGAATGGAAGGAATTTATGAATGAACAAAGCTTTGTCACAACTCACCAAACCCTTAAAGGTTGCCCTTAGAGGAATAAAGTCTAACACCTCTCTAAGGATTGGATCTTGCATGAATTGGCTTGATTGCTTGCTTGATTTAATGCTTGAATGCTTAAAATCTACATCACAATGTTAGCTCCAAAAAATGACATGAATATGCATAGAATTTCACATGATGATATGATATTGATTGTTGTTGTAGATGATGGATAAATCTTCTCTTCAATGCTCTTGACAATAATATTTTCTCTTTTGAAGTTCACCTCTAGCTTCTTAATGTTGAATTGATAAAATAACTATGTATTTATAGGTGTTTATCTAATTTCCTGAAAATTAGATTCTAAAAGTCAAAATTTGAAACTTGAATTTGAATCATTAATATGCTACCAAAAAATATTTTTTAAATTGGGTCCTAGCACTTAAGGAGGACCCATTCACCCTTGGGAAAATGGGTTGTAGGACCTAAATCTAGGACACTCAATTTCCAAGGTGTTCAAATTAATGTTGGAAATCATTTAATATAGGTTTCTCTTTCAAAAAATGGGAATAATAAGGCTTTGGAATGCATAATTTGGTTAGTTAGAAGTGTTATTAATTTCAATTAATTAAGGGGATGCAAACATAGTGTGAAATTGTAAAGGTGTACAATTTTCTACACTACATTTAGCCCCCACTTTAGTCAAAGTATGAACTTACACTCAAACACACTAAATTAGACAAATATATGTCAAGAGGGGTCAAAGTGCACAAACTTTGATGAGATATGTAGGATGACAAAGATCAAGGAGGTGGCCAAGCCCCAAAGATCAAGATCCCATGGAAAACCAACATAAGCACAAAGAGACACACACATATGCATGATATGAAGCAAGAAGACAAGATACACAAACATACAATTTCAAAATTATGTAGAAAGGATGGACTAGCAAGTTGCATTATGCCACATCCATCAAACATGCTTGCATGGAACTACTGGAAAGCAATTTTTGTTATGCTCAGTGGCCATGAAAAACATGCTCACAAGGGCTAGTGCAGTCCAATATACACTAGGTGAGCCCCAAGGCAATAGGGTGAGAAACACATAATAGGTCTACAAGGTGTGTACTCACAAAAAGGTGGTAGATGGGCAAGTCACGCTAGGACTATAGGCTCCCATACAAAAACCATACCAAAATTTATACTCCCCGATAACTTTGATAAGGTGCCACACAAAATGGTTAATGCAATTCACAAGGCTAGAAAGTTGTATTATGCTAGACACTTATGGAATAAAATATGTAAATTTTAAATGTAATAACATTAAAAATATAATCAAAAGGGTTTTTCTTAATACATGAGAGGTCCCACCTTAGGGAACATCACACTTGATGTCACCACCAAGAGAGGACTAGTCAAGGAATAAATGATTCATGCCTTAGGGAATACTGATCATAACATTACCACCAAGAGGAATTTCATATGTCGAGAAGGGTCACACTCTTGTAGAACATCAAGCATAATATCACCACAAAGAAGACACAACACATAGATCAAGAAATCCACACTTTGAATAAAAAGGTCACACTTCCTAGGAGATATATGCTATCATCACTAAGAAGGGAACATGTAAACAATGAGTGGGGGACTTTTATGCCCCCCACTTAAAATGTCAACATACTTCCTATGTTGGTATTTTAAGTATAAATAGAGAAAGAGGGGATCCTTGAAAAGAATGCATAGCTCCCAAAAATATTTATCTTTTCCCCCCAAACATAGAGACAAGGACAACCATACCAAAGACTATCATGTTGCCATGAAAAATAGGGTTGCACTTGAGATTGTACAACCATGGATAACAATGAGAAAGACACATAAAGCTACCAATGCCACATAGTGATGAGCAACATGATAGGATGAATTTAATCATTATCAATTATAGGAAGTAGGTGCATCAACACAAGGAAGAGCACCACAATCCTTAAGATGTTGAATTTTAGTACTCAAAACCCTACATACATTGGTAGAATGACCATGTACTCGATGGTATGCATAAAATGAGATTTTTTTGTAAAAATTATTTCGTGTTCTTGGAGGAAGAGACATCAAGTGATCTTGGAGAATCCTCGACAAGGTACTCTCTTGATCAATAGTAGAAGGTATTCTTTGTGAAAGAGATGTTTCTTGCTTACTACAAGGTGTCATGCATACACAAGATTGTCTAGGTTTAGATTGTGAGATTTTGTACTCTCCCAAAAAGGAGGGTGTAAAATATAATGAACATTAATCATCATTAAAATATGTGTTGGAAGATGAAGCAATATCATGACCATGATGCATATTTTTCCTAGTAGTGTTTTGTGTGATGACATTGATATTAAACGAAGGTTTCCTTAATGATTTCGCTTCTTTCAAAGGACAATAACCAAGACCTCTAGTTGTTTCTTGCATGTTAGGCTCTATAGGGACATGGATACCTTTTTCTCTAACACCACATCCTTTTCCATTATAGCCAAGTTGTTTCAAAATCTCATAACCTCTTCCATAATTTTTTTTCATTTATTTTGAAGAAGGTGGTTTCCCATTATCACACTTAGCATATATGGGTGTATAATTTGTGTTTTCCTCTTCTTTGCTAAAATTTATGGAATCACATGGTTTTGATGACCCAAATTGTGTTGAAATTATGTTAGCTTCTTTCTCTTTTCCTGATTTATGTGTAATATTGTATTCTCCCATGATATAGGTGTAAAATTCAATGAACCCTAATCATCATCCAATAGCTTCATGATTGATGACAAACATTTCTCTTCTTCTTATTGTACTAGTTCCACTTTTGTAGTTGGTTTCAATGTTGTAAGAGCATTTTCCATTCATGTTTTATTTTGCAAACAATTTTTAGATTGTAGGTCATCTTTGATTGTGTAAACCTCGTTGTTGTAAGTGTACTTCACTAGAATATGTAATGTTGAAGGCACCACATTCATTGCATGAATCCAAGTTCTACCTAAGAAAAGATTATATGAGAGCTCTTGAGGCATGACATGAATATTATTTTGCAATGTAACCCTACCAACTTTAATAGGTAATGTTATCACACCAAGCGGTTGTTTTCCCACATTGTCAAATCCAATGATAGATAAGGAATTTAGTTGAATTTTACTCTTGTCCACTCCAATTTTATATAGAAGGTTTACACTACAAACATTGAGCATTGAACCATTATCAATGAGAGTATGCCTAATGCCACACTTATTAATGATGGTTTGTATCATGAAGACATCATTTTACTTTTGCATTTCCAAAGGGGGTAATTCGCTTTGATGAAGACAATGTCTAAGTTGATCGAGTTCATACCTTGAATTAGGGATGCTACATCATTTGAATGCATACTAAGAGGGATAAAAAAAATTTAAAAAGAATATTGGAGCATTCCATGGTAAAGAGGTGATGCTTGAATCAAATCCCACAAGGAAATCTTAGCAAGAGTGTTATGAAGTTGTTCTATAAGATCATATTCTTTACCACTATGCCAATGAATATTAGGTGTGGGTGGGAGATATGGTTGTGGCTATGGAATGGATGTTGGTATTTTTCTTGGCTGTTGATTGTTTCTAGTGTTATATGTATGAGAAACAGTATTATAACTTGGTTGCTGCAAAATATTGCTAATAGTGAGTTGTCTTGCAAAATTTAAGATATGTCATAGAGGTTTTGGTTGGTTTTGCATGAGTCCTATAATAATAAGTGGCTTAGGAGATGAATTGGGAGGTCTAATAATTAGAGGGATCTTAGGAGGTCCTATAATTAGAGGAGACTTAGGTGGTCTAATTATTAGAGGACTCTTGGGAGGTCCTATAATTAATGGAGACTTAGGTGGTCTAATTATTAGAGGACTCTTGGGAGGTCCAAAAGGAATGTTTGGAGGTCCTATAATCAAAGGAGATCTAATGTTCATGACCTGAATAGATTTCTCATCTTTTTGATGATCATCTAGCAAGGGGGGGTCTAATGTCACCTTATCATCTTCATCTAAGTAAGCCACATTACTATCATTTGGAAGACATGTATCAATGCCATCATCCTCTTGCACCACGATATCTTCCCTAGTAGGAGATTTTTTAGGAGAGGAGAAAACAAGATTTTCATGACATTCAATGGTTGGATCTTCCAAGATATCTTCATCACAAGTAAGGGAGGTATCTAGAGAAGAAAAAATATTATTTTCTTGCTTATTCATGATTTCATCCTCTTGTCCAGTAATATCTTCCTAAGTAGGAGAGGTAGGGGAAGAGAAACAAATAGGATTCTCAGGACTCTCAATGATTGGATCTTCTAACACCAAAATATCTTCTTCACAAATAGGAGATATATTGGGAGAAGAACATATGTGATTATCATGATATTCCAAGTTTGTATTCTCTTTTACCAAAATAACCTCACATAGGAGAGATAGTGGGAGAGAGATCAATGAAAAATTTAAAAAAATGGAAAGGATTCATATTCATATGCTTGTAACACAAATTTCCTAGAGTACTTAATAAGATCTGAAAATAGAACATGAAGTATGATAACCAAATATTTTTGCAATGAGAACATGATGTAATAATTTTTCTACAAATCTAAAATGAAACAATTTTTCCCAATTTACCACAAATCAAGCAAAATGACACTTTTCTTGCACATACAATAATTATTTTTCAAAATTTCAAAGTACAAATTTAACAATAGAAACATAAGGCAATCACAAAGGAAAAAATTCACCCAAATATTTTATAGGACACATGTACAAGGACAAATTTTCCCATGGGTGAATAAGTCCTTGCTCAGCGGTTTTTTAAAAGTAAAATCCAATTTTCTAAGTTGATGCTTAAGTTCTTTACTTCAAGTTGTAGACTGAAATTATTGTGACAAATTTTTCCACATTTTGATGTTTGAATGAAAATGCAACTAATGACAAAAAGTGAACAAAATGACAACTTGCATGCAATATGTATGCAATATTTATGCAACATATTTGGATTTTTGTGAATTTAGATGATGCAAACATGCAATGCTAAACCTTAAATGAGATGCAAACAAGATCATGCAAAACCTAGATCTAGGGTTTGAAAGACTACCAAATTAGAAAGTTTACAGTGTAAGAATGTTAGGTTCACCAAAATGAAATGAAAAAAAAGGGGGTCATATGTCCCTTTTGTTTAGAACGGTTGCAAAGATTTTCTTTCAAGGTTATCATTAGGCTTTGACATAAAATCATAATCTAAAATTTAAATATTGATGACATGCTTTAAAATATTGGAAAAAAGATGGAGCTTTCTTTAAAAGAGGAAAGAAAAACAATATATTTGGAAAATATTGCAAATAAAGTGTCTAAGAAAAAAGGGAAAATAAGGAAAAGAAAAGGAAGCTTTTACCAAGTCTTTTAGGCGCCTAGTGGAGAAAGAGATGTTTCATTTTGATAGCTCACATAAGAGATCATGCTAGGGTTTCTTGGTTGCACATGGAAGGAGTTTTCTACAGAAATTGAGGAAGTATGGATCCACGTTGTCGAGTTTCAAGGGATATTTTAGGCACTTTTCAATTGACTTCATGAAGGCTAGACGGTTTGCAAAGTTGGTTGCATGGTAGGGGGAGAGATTTCAGGAATTTTTTCATGCCTTGTCCATCTACTATGGGCCAAACAAACTATTGCTACGTGGTATGCACTCTCTATCTTGCTAAGAATATGTGTCCCCATTTTAAAGGGAGGTTTTGTTGAGTCATTAAAACATCTTTTGATAATTTGAGAAGTTGTTATGAGTATTGTTATTTATAAACTACTATGTAGGGTTTTTGAGACCAAGGATTGTTTTCCTTTATATTAGTGTGTTCTTTTGTTCCAACAATTTATTGCTTGATTTTCTCCTTTTAAGTTGGGACAACAATTAAAAGAGCTATAAAAATTGTGTATGAAAGAAAAATGAGCTATCATTTGACGTGTTTACTTAGGTATTGGTTTAATGTCACAAGGAACGTTCAAAAGCCTATTATTAACCCTGTCAATAGGCATTATCACTATAAGGTTTGAGTTAAGGATGGTCATTGACAGACTAAAAAGATCTAAACTTAGTTGTTATAAATGGAAGTCCCTTGAACAAAACACAATCAAGAGCACAAGTAGTTGCTAAAATAGTAAATGTTATCAATCATGGCCTTTTTTTATTTGATTCAAAGGAAATGAGATGTTTTATTAGAAAGGATAGTCATAGTTGGTGTCTAGGCTTTCATTTATCCATCTCAAAGGAAAAAAAAATTAATGACAGTGGTACTATAGCATGGATAAATGAGATGCAAGGTTTTGGGAACACCAAGTGATTAGAAATGTAACTTTTGAGTTAAGATTGCAGGCAATATTTAATGATAATCTCAGACATGGTATCTCAACAAGTTTGTGGAATATTCATTGGGGGTTGTGTTGAAGCTTGCTATTCTATCAAATGATATTGATGATGAATCCAAAATAATACAATAGAAAATATTTTGTGAACTATCTTAGATGGTAGTTAGAATTGTTTCCTTTGTAGATGTATTGGTGAAAGGTTTTTGTTTTCTTCTAGGGAAAATCTAGGTCCTAAAAGAAGTATATAAGTGATGCACATATCAGATCATTGGAGCCATTATGATAGGGTGTGGAAGGCTATGAAAATACATAACAAAGAAACACTACCTTTTCTTAATGGAACATCTGATAGAGCCAATAATCCAATAGCTATTCACTTGAGTTTAGTTATTAAGATGTATAAAAATTCATGACCAATATGCAGAGAATGGTTGTTTAAATTTATTGTGAGCACTTAAATGAACAATGAATATTCAAGGATAGTATTATCTCAAGTTATCAATATGCAACTCCTCTAGGTTTCATAGATTATGAAAATTCATACAAGTGATTTTTTTTCAAAATGTTTTGGCATGCATAGGCTACAATAACCATTCATTTGAGGATCATTTTAAGTTATAGAGTCAATTTTATCTATGGTGACTATCATATGTGTTGTTATATGGAGCCTAATCAAACTTGGAGGTTAAATTTTCCACACTTTTATCAAGCAGATTTAAAAAAATATTCAACGAGGGCTTGGGGGCATCACACCCAAGATAGGGTCAAGGGGCAATGCCCCTTGCGGGGTCTAGGGGCAACTCCCCAGGCATGCTCCTTGTCACGATATAGGGTGGGGTAGAGGGGCAGCACCCCAAACCTCAAACCACTTTTATTATTTTATAAAGGCGTCAAGAGTTATTTTTCTATTGGCCAACATAAAAGAAACCTATTTTGTAACTGACATAAGTCTTGATAAAATGGCTAAGGGTTAGCATTTTCGTTGATATTGTATTGTAGCATTTGCAGCGGTATTGAGTTGCAAGGATTGTTGTTTGTAATTGGTTCAATTTGTTGGATAATAATATTGGACTCTCTGTTGGTGGATGTAGCCCGAGATTGGGTGAACCACGGTAAAAATTATCTCTTATTATTTTTGTGTTTTTCATTCCTTTGTTTAATATTTATTTGCATTTTAATTGAAATTGCTGCATGCAATTCCTAACAAGTGGTATTAGAGTGGGTTGTGTTTGATTATCGTCTGTAGGAAGGTCTCATGGTTGAGTGGGAATCTCATAGTTAAGTGGGAGAAATGGCTAACAAGGGTAAATTGAAGGTAGATAAATTCAATGGGAAAAACTATCAATAATGGAAGATGTAGATGGAGGATTATCTCTATCAGAAGGATTTATGGAGGTTGTTGGAAGGAATAGCCAAGAAACTGGCAACAATGACTGATGAGGATTGGAATCTTCTAGACAAAAAGGCATTGGGAACCATTTTTTTATGCCTGGCACAATCGGTGGCCTTCAATATATATTACAACAACAAAGACAACTCAAGATTTTATGGAAGCCTTGGTGAAGTTACATGAAAATCCTTTCACTTTGAATAAGGCATTTCTTATGAAGCATTAATTTAATATGAAAATGGTAAAAGGTGGGTCAGTTGTTGATCAGTTAAATGAGTTTAGTATGGTTAGAGTCAATTAACTTATGTAAATGTAAACTTTGATGAAGAAGTTAGGACTCTTTTGATGTTGTGTTCTTTGCCTAAAAGTTGGAATAGCTTGGTAATGGTTGTTAGCAATTCTATTTCTAGTTCGAATAAATTGAAATTTGATGATATTGTTGGTGTTATTTTGAGCGAGGAAATTCATAGGAAAAGCTCAAGTGGAACATCCACATTAGGAAGTGTTTTGAATGTAGAAAGTAGGGGTAGAACAAAGGAGAGAAGAAAAAATTCTAGAAGTCATGGGAAGTCACAAGAAAAATCAATGAACAAAAGGTCCCAATCGAGAGACAAGAGGGATTGATGGTACTGTGGTAAGCCGAGTCATTTAAAGAAAGATTATTGGTCTCAGAAAAATAAAGGAGACAAAAAGGAAGGAAGTAAAGAGGCAAATGTGGTAAGTAAAAAATTTGATGAGGATGCTTTGATTCTTTCTCTTGATAATGTTGATGATTCATGGGTTTTAGATTTAGGGTCATTTCATGCTACGCACCATAGAATTTATTTTCTTGATTATGTTCAAGGGTATTTTGGGCTGGTTTATTTGGGAGATAACGAACCTTGTTAGATTGTTGGAAAGGGAAGAATTAAGATTAAGTTGCAGAATGGGAATCATTGGCTACTACAAGAGGTAAGGCATGTTCCAAGGTTGAGTAGGAATTTAATTTCAGTAGGGCAACTAGGTAATGAAGGTTGCATAGTTACTTTTAATGATATAAATTGGAAGGTTTCAAGAGGCACCTTAATAGTAGCAAAAGTGTGAAAGTAGGCACCTTATATCTTTGTACAGGTCATACCGTTCCTTCTAATTTAGTTGTTACAGAGAAAACACAAATAGGTTTAGGAATAGTTGTTGCATGTTCGCAGGAAGAGACTAAAACAATTGTTGCAGGTTTTGAGACAACATTGTGGCATAACAGAATTGGGCATATGAGTGAAAAAGGTATGAAGGTACTTCATTCTAAGGAAGTTTTACCAGGTCTGAAATGCATTAATATGGATTTATGTGAAATTTGTGTGTATGGAAAACAAAAGAGAGTTAGTTTTCTCAAGGATGGGAAGCAAAAGAAAGATAAAAATTTGGAGCTTGTGCATACATATGTATGGGGATTGACTCAAGTTTCTTCTCTTAGTGGCTCTCGATATTATGTTACATTCATAGATGATGCAACTAGGAAGGTTTGGATTTATTTCCTTAGGCAGAAATTTGATGTATTTTAAACATTTTAGAAATAGAGAAGCTTGGTTGAGAATGAGACGGGTAAAAGATTAAAATGTCTCAGATCTGATAATGGTGGTGAGTATTGCAACAAAGAATTTGAGGATTATTGTTCCTTTAATGGAATTTGTAGGAAGAAAATGGTTCCAGGGACTCCACAAGAAAATGGACTTGTTGAGTGTATGAATAGGACAATAATGGAGCGTGCAAGAAGCATGAGATTGCATGTTGGGCTGCCTTTAAACATGTGGGAAGAGGTTGTCAATACCATTTTATATTTAATTAATAGAGGTCTTTCAGTTCCTTTGGGTTGTGGTATTATAGAGGAAGCATGGATAGGTAAGAAGGTGAGTTATTATTTTCTCGAAACCTTTTGATGTGAAGTATTTACACATGTAGATTTTGAAAATAGAACCAAGCTGGATGCAAAATCAAAAAAGTGTATCTTCGTTGGATATGGTATTGATGAATTTGGTTATAGGCTTTGGGATGTTGAAAATCTAAAAATGTGAGAAGCAAGGATGTTGAATTCAATGAGAAGGTATTGTACAAAAATCAGTTAAAGCAGCATGAGAAGAAAGAAAAGGATTTTGTGGTGTTGGATGATACTCTAGATAGTGATGTTCTGGTGGTTCCTCATGCTCCGTGCTCTGCAACAGCAACAAGAAATACCACAAACTCTAGTGAATGTTAGATGATCAACAAGGCTAAGTAGACCTCCTGGAATGTTTTCTCCCTCTTTGTATCATATTTTGTTAGTAGATGTTGGTGAACCAAAAGGGTATGATGAAGCTTTGCGGGTGGATACAAAGTTTCAGTGGGAGCTTGCAATGAAAGAAGAAATGGACTCCTTGGGGAGAAATCAAACTTGGAAATTATGTAAGTTGCTTGTAGCTAAAAAGGCTTTACCAAACAAATGGGTTTATAGGCTAAAAGAGGAAGATGGAGGTAAGAACAAATTTAAAGCTAGGTTAGTTGTCAAAGGATTTGCATAGAAAAAAGGCATTGATTTTACTAAAAAAATTTCTTGGGTAGTTAAGATGACTTCTATTTGTATTGTTTTAAGTATTATTGTTTTTGAAGATTTGCATTTAGAACAGCTAGATGTGAAATCCACCTTTATCCATGGTGATTTAGAGGAGGAGATATATATCGAACAACCCCAAGGATTTGAGGTCAAAGGTAAGGAGAAATTGGTGTGCAAATTGAAGAAGAGTTTATATGGCTTGAAATAAGTACATCGGCAATGGCACTTGAAATTTGATAGTTTTATGGTTGAGCAAGGCTACAACAGGTGTAATTCTAACCATTGTGTTTATTTTAAGAGGTTGGATATTGATAGCTACATTATTTTATGTTTATATGTTGATGACATGCTTGTAGCAGGGTCTAACATGGATCACATAAGTGAGTCAAAACAACAATTAGAAAAAATATTTGCTATGAAGGATTTGGGGGTAGCAAAAAAAATCCTTGGTATGAAAATTTGTAGAGATAGGAAGAACAAAAAATTGACTCTATCTCAGGCTAATTATGTTGAAAAGGTATTGCAAAGATTCCATATGGAGAATGCAAAATCTGTTACCACACCTTTGCATAGTCCTTTGAAATTGACTAAGGAGATGTGTCCAAAGACACAAGATGAGGAAGAAAAAATGTCCAAGGTACCATATGCTTTAGCTGTAGGAAGTTTAATGTACACCATGGTATGCATGAGACTAGATATTGCACATGTTGTTGGAGTCGTAAGTAGGTATATGAGTAATCCTAGACTGGAGCATTGGAATGTAGTAAAATGGGTTCTCAGGTATTTGAGAGGTACATCCAATAAAAATTATGTTTTGGGGGCTCTAATATTGATTTACCAGGTTATGTAGACTTATATTTGGTAGGGGATATTGATACCAAGCAGAGTACTACAGGTTATGTCTTTACTGGAGGTGGGACAATGGTGAGTTGGATCTCTAGGTTACAAAAGGTGGTCGCTTTATCCACCACAGAGCTAGAGTATGTAGTTGCAATAGAGGCAAGCAAGGAGATGATATGGTTACAATATTTTATGGAATAATTGGGAAAATGATAGGCTAACAACTATTTTTTACTTATAGCCAGAGTGCCATACATCTTGCAAATAATTTTGCCTTGCATTCAAAGACAAAACACATATAGTTGAGGTATCACTTCATTCGGTCAGTGTTGGATGATGGACAGTTAAGGCTAGAAAAGATACATGCAAATGAAAATCTAGCGGATATGTTTACAAAGGTAGTTATAAGGGAGAATCTGAGCTCCTCTTCAGCTTTGGTTGGTCTTCAAGACTGAAAATAATAAAAATAGAATAGCATAGTCCAGGGTGTTTATTTCTAGTGAGAGCTATAGGGTTAGTTGTGTTATGATCAGTCTCCAAGTGGGAGATGATATGTTATGGAGTCTGATGAGTCTCCAAGTGAGATATTATTGTTATATGGAGCCTAATTAGACTCAAAGTTTAAATTTTCCCCACTTTTATTGGTGTGGTTTCCCCTATTTTGTAACCAACTTAAGTCTTGATAAAACAGCTAGGGTTAGGGTTTATGTTAATATTATATTGTAGCATTTGCAACGGTATTGAATTGCAAGGATTTTTGGTTGCAATCAGTTTGATTCATTGGATAATAATATTGGACTCTTTGTTGGTGGATGTAGCCTAAGTTTGGGTGAACCGTGTTAAAAATTCTCTCTATTATTATTTATGTGTTTTTCATTCCTTTGTTTAATCTTTAATTGCATTTAATTGATATTTTTTGCATGCAATTCCTAACAATGTGAATATGAGGATAGTGAAAACTTTGTGATAGCTATTTCAAAGGATTGGTTAAGTATAAGAATATGGTATCATCATGAACAATTGAGTGGCAGTCCTTGCATATTAAGGATAGAGCTATGCACAATGAAAGGTAGTATATATGACTGTATAGTGAAAGGAAAGGCAGTTGACAATGTACAAAGATCAATGAGGAAGATTACAGTCATGTTGTGTGGTCTCACAACATGCCCCAAGACTGAAAAGACTTGGGGACCCAAGTGAAAAAATATAACTCTTATGGCAAGAGCGAACTAATTGGAAGATCACTGAAAGTGAAGAAAGGAAGAGAAATCTTTGATAAAAGGAAGTACTTCATATTGTAAGTGTTTTGTACACCAGGTATCGGGTACCAAAAACACAGAAAAGGTGAAAGGTAATGTGAAGTTTAAAGTGAAAGGCTATGGTCTGGTAAGTGTGAGTTTGGTAAGGAGTCCAGTATAATAGAGTTCTAGTATAACTGAGGTCTAGGAAAGTAAGTCGGTAAAGTTGAATACCATGTACTGGGTTGCAATGTGAAATGAAATGTTAAATTTTTTAATTTGTCTAATGATCCTAGTGATCCAGTATGTGTACAAGGATTTATGATATGCTTTTGAAAGACGTGTTAATTATGGATTTTTTGTACTAACATTTGAATAATGCTTTTATTTACATGAGAACCTGAAGAGCTTCAACGAGTAATTGGAGTTGACTTCCATTGACTTGCAATTCTCCTATTGGTCACAATATTCCATGTGCCTTGATGACATTGGTCCCTTAGATTTCCTCTCATGTAGTTGTCTTATCCTAATTGAGCCTTGTGTTGTATAAAAGGCCAAAGGATGCTTCATTTTTATTTTAAGTTCAGAATTTGTGGATGTCGGAGGAGCATAAAATTTTTTAAGTTTTTTTTTTTTCCTATTTTCTAAACCCTTCCAGCGTAAAACATTGTATGCACGTAGACATTAATTGATATTAGAGCTTTATGGATAGCTACCTATCTCAATATCTTTTGTAGCTAGTTTTGTAAGTTCGGTCGAACAAGACTGTATGTTGTGATGTTTAAGGGTGCGTACAAAACCTACTCGGTGTCCATAAACAAAACCATCTCTTTAAAAGCTTGCACCCTTTTATACATAGCTATGAAGCAATCTAGTGAAATATAAACCAGTTTTCTCTATTTTGATTAATTCTTTGGGGCATCCATGGAGAATAATTGGGAGAAACTTCTATTTTTCAATATTTTTTTATACTTTATTTTAGAATAGATGTTTAATATTTTAAAAATGTTCCAAAAAATATAAATGAATGGAAAGAATTTTATTGAAATTCTTTTATTTTCCATGAATTTTTTGAATGCTTAATGCTAAATCTACTTAAGTGATAGCAAATAATTTGTGATGTTCATGAAATATTATGTTGAATCTTTCGATTTCATGATGTTATTTGATGAATGAGGTGAAATTTTATATAAAATGTTTACAATTCTTAGGAATGCTAGAAATAACCATAGTCCCTTTGATATTAACAAAAAATATCACATCATTACTTGAAAGCGACCCTAGTGCAACCATGACCTGGTTATCAGAGACTTGGGATTGAACGAAAGCCAATCTTTGTCCTGTGAATGCAGAATTTTCCCTTAGGTTGTCTTTGTTTCATATCTTTCAAGAAGGATAGGCTCTTTGCGGTCTTGTCAATGGAGGTTTTATTCAAATTTTTTACTGTGAGTAAAACCATCATCAATAGGAACTAGCACTAGAAGGAGGGCAGGCTCTGACACATCTCTCTCGTTTCTTTGCTATTTTAGGTTTCATCCTTTGGAATTGGAGAATTATGCTTTGAAATGTTATTCCTAAATTTGGAAAGAAGCTTGTAAATGAGAAATTGAATGCAAGCTGGTTTTCATTATGGAAGTTGGAAAACTTTGTAAAATCTTTAATCAAAAACTGCATCCTTTGAGCTTGTTTACTTTTGGGAGAGTCACCGAGTGTAGAATTCATGATACAACTGTGAAACTTTTTTAACTAGGGTAAGTTTTGCCATAAATGGAGCAATTCCATTAATGGAAGAAGTTTTAACTACTAAAAGACAAGGATTGTTAACGAGAAAAACATTCTACCCTAGTCAAGACAAAAATATTAAAAAATTAACCAATAAACCGAAATAGTTAGAAAACTACGATTATTTTAAAGAAAATTCTAATGCTTTGTAGGGAATATGTGAGAATGTCGAGATTCAGAGATATTTCATCACAAATGAGGTAAAGACATGGATGAATCATCATTCCATGTATACGTGGAAAATGCAGATAATGAGATAGAGTAGGAAAATTGAGCGGGAAACATGTGTATTGTGCTTCAAGCTGGGAATTCATCAACTATAAAAAGACATTTTCCTGATTTTATACAAGATACATAATAAGAAGTTTTTATCTTTTCTCTTTCTGATAGAAATATAAATAGTGATATATCTTGGTCTAACAAAATGCAAAGTGAAGACAGGGTTGGAGATATAAAAATTTTCAAAAGAGAAGGAAACAAAGAAATGAATGTAGTCGTTCATGAAAATGGACTAGGGTTGGGAGAAGGTACAGTATTATCACATCAGATGAAATGTGTACAACTGGTCTCTAATGAGATCATTTTCATACATTTGAGCCAAATTTTGGGTAAGTACACTTGAATTTATGATGTTTAAATGCATAAAATTTAAGATATTTCATTATTATAGTAGAATATTGAAAATTTTGATAAGAGAATTTAAAGAAAAATCTGTTGTAATTCATACTAAAACTGTAGAGGAAATAGCTATAGAAATTGAAATAAATTGCTTCATTAGAGCTAATCTTTTGTGATGTTAGAGTTAGGGTAGTTAGGGTTTAGTTTTTTAGTTTTTTTGGGGGGTTTTCTTTATGTTTGTTTTGCTTTTCTTGCTTCGTTTTGTTTTGTTCTTCTTTTTCTTGGCCTTAGCCTCTACATTAACAAATTCTGCTTAAATTTATCTTATGCATGAGAGTGAAATTCAAACATTTTGCAAAACTGAATTGAAAATGAAATAATAAAGCCATGCACAATAAAACACATTTTTTAAAAAGATACCAAAAAAGAGATATATGTGTGTGTATCATGTCTATACATCAAATATCAAAATCCTCATTTAAAAGATTAAAAAAAAAGTTCAAAAAGAAAAGTGAGCAATGGTGCGGATGATAGTAGCGATTCATTCGATCTAGGACACCTCTTCTATTAGGGATAAATACCCTATGTATGCGAGTTCCCAGTGAGTTTCAAAGTATTGGATATGCATATCAATAAGAAAGAGTCGAAGTGGAACCACTTGCCTGAGTTCCAAGAACTGAGCAACATCATCCATGTAGAGAATCTCGATGGTCAGATGTGCAACAACAAAGATGGTATCTAGATTCTCCAAGAATTTGGGCTTCACTATTAAGTTGGCAACATGCAAACGTCTTCAATAGGTATCCCAATGTCTAGAAGTGATGCTACAAAGTTTGAAGCTATGTCAGAGTAAAAATGGAAGTATCGGCTAGATGCAACATATCTTTCCCCAAGGACTAAGCATAAGTTTGGCATAGTGAAACTGGAAGTCCTAATGATAAAGACCTTTTCAAGCCTTTGTGGTGTGATGCTTCCCAAGAAAAAATTTTGTCTACTAGAACAACCTAAGCAAATTGGAGTATCCATGGCTAAGAAACGAATGCAAAATCATAGATAGAATGGAATTATAGAAAATGAAAAAAGAGAAAGAAAAGAGAAGTGTGGAGAATTTTAGAAGAAATGCACAAATTTATAGAGGGTCGTAAGCATAGTTGTGGTACATAGTTTCCTTGAGTAATTTTTTTTTGAAACCATATCCAAGGTGGTAGTTGAACAATAATCTTCAAAATTAAAGGTTAAATCAAATTATTTCTTTACACATATTTGGTGAAATTGCTTCAAATTTGAGCTGTACGAAGATTGTGAATCAAGCAAGTTGGAGATTTCAAAATTAATAGTGGTCATTTCAAATTAAAAAAGTCGTTTTAATTATGGAGGTGTTATGTGTGCGGACTATATAGGAGAATGAAGCCGGCAAAGCAATACACGTCATCACCTGAGTAAGTTGAAAGAATACGTGCTAAGCAAGGCGTGCAAATTTAATACAAAAGAATGTGATTGTGTTTCAAGGTAATCATTATATTTTGATCCATTAATGAAGTGCAACATCATCAAGTCGAGATAGTTAGTAGAAGTTTTAGAAGTTGCATAAAATTTAATTGAAAGGTTGGTAACTAATGTTTCTAAATTTAGGTTTAAATTTGATGATTAAGTTGTCTACTACTAAATTTTAATTTATGCATATTTTATAACATATAACGAGCTACAGTTAGCTAGGATTTAGCATAATTAGTGAAATTTAGCTGGAAACACACACTTACAGGGAATCATTAAATAAGTTTTTGGGAAGTAGTGAATTGATGAAGGGATTTACATTGAATGAAAAATCAAAACTTAACCTTCGCTACCACTATAATTCCCAACTTAATAGCGGTGCTTCAATGCTTGCAAGGTTATAAAAGAGCTATTATTGCAATATCAAAAGTGAAAAATGAGCTATCATTTCTATATAAAAAAAAGAAAGATGTCAACTCTTTAGGCTATCCAAATAACTCTACCAGGGCTATGGACACCTGACCGGTAGTAGAGCTATGTTTGGGGGAATTACGGAGATAACCTTGTTAGGGCTATGGATGCTTGATTGGTAGCAAGGCTTTATCCCTAGTTGGCTTTGGAGGATTACTATATTATGTAGTTCAATTTTAATGAACTAATTCTTTTTGATAAGTTCTGAAAACTAGACTTAATCAGAGCACACACGGATGTTTCCAGTGGAGTTTTACTTTTTATGCCAGAATCTAGGTAAAGGTAGAAAGTTATTATTTTAAAATATGTATAAGTTTTAATTTACAACTGGTGATTTAATTTCAAGTTTGATTTAAATTTGGTTTTATTCCGTTGCAAGTTGTTGTGTGGTCTCACAACACACCCCAAGATTGAAAAGACTTGGGGACCCAAGTGAAAAAATATAACTCTTATGGCAGGAGCTAACTAATTGGAAGATCACTCGAAGTGAAGAAAGGAAGAGAAATATTTGATAAAAGGAAGTGCTTCATATTGTAAGTGTTTCATACACTAGGTACTGGGTACTAGAAACATAGAAAAGGCGAAAGGTAATGTGAAGTTTAAAGTGAAAGGCTCCAATCTGATGAGGAGTCTGGTATAATGGAGTTTCGGTATAATCAAGGTCCAAGAAAGTAAGTGGGTAAAGAGTTGAATACCGGGTACCGAGTACCGGGTTGCAATGTGAAATGAAATATTAAATTTTTTAATTTGTCTAATGATCTCGGTGATCTGGTATATGTACAAGGATTTATGATATGCTTTTGAAAGACTTGTTAATTATGGATTTTTTGTGCTAACATTTGAATAATGGTTTTATTTACATGAGATGTTATAATATGTCCTTTTTTGAAAAAAAGGGATTTAATATATGGAATTTGTGATTGCAGGAGATATCAATAGTGATGCAAAGCTCGGGAATGGAAGGTCAAGAAAACTTGAATCATGGATCAAATAATTTTTAGTCTGGTTCAATCACTCCGGGAGGTGATAATGCAGATGACTTTGAGTCCACCAGAATGTTGGGGATCTTAGTATTTCACATGCAGTGGGAGTAAATTCTAATCCTCAGGAGAGCCCATTCCTGAGAGTGATAGAACCGAAGCCAAGAGAAGTGTAGGGGATAAAAATTCCACCTTATCATTCTAAATATATGGGAAGCCCCTACATATTATCATGATTCAAAGTATCATCTTGGAAAAGATTCTAGATGAAAAAGTAGAACCAAAAGAGCTTTAACGAGATTTTTTTTTGCCTTAGTGGAGATGGAAATATTAAAAAATTAACCAATAAACTGAAATAGTTTGAAAACTAAGATTATTTTAAAGAAAATTCTAACGCTTTGTAGGGGAATATGCGAGAATGTAGAGATTCAGAGATATTCCATCATAAACAAGGAAAAGATGTGGATGAATCATCATTCCCTGTATACGTGGAAAATGTAGATAACGAGATAGAGTGGGAAACACATGTATTGTGCTTCAAGATGGGAATTCATCAGCTATAAAAAGACATTTTCTTGATTTTATACAAGACATAGAATACAAATTTTTTGCTTTTTTCTCTTTTTGATAGCAATATAAATAGTGATATATCTTGGTCTAACAAAATGCAAAGTGAAGACAAGGCCGAAGATATGAAAATTTTCAAAAGAGAAGGAAACAAAGAAATAAATGTAGTCATTCATGGAAATGGACTAGGGCTAGGAGAAGGTACAGTATTGTCACATCAAATGAAATGTGTGCAGCTAGTCTCTAATGAGATTATTTTCATACATTTGAGCCATATTTTGGGTAAGTACACTTTTGAATTTATGATGCTTAAATGCAAAAAATTTAAGATATTCCATTATTACAGTAGAATATTGAAAATTTTGATAAGAGAATTTAAAGACAAATCTATTGTAATTCGTACTAAAACTGAAGAGGAAATAGTCGTAGAAATTGAAATAAATTACTTCATTAGATTTAATATTTTGTGATGTTAGAGTTAGGGTAATTAGGGTTAGTTTAGTTTCTTTTGTTTTTTTTGTTTTTTAGTTTTTTTTTTGGTTTTTCTTTGTGTTTGTTTTTCTTTTCTTGCTTTGTTTTGTTTTGTTCTTCCTTTTCTTGGCTTTGGCCTCTACATTAGCAAATTCTACTTAAATTTATCTTATGCATGAGAGTGAAATTCAAACATTTTGCAAAACTAAACTGAAAATGAGATAATAAAGCTATGCACAGTAAAACACATTTTTTTTAAAAGATACCAAAAAAAGATATATGTGTGTGTATCACATATATACATCAGATATCAAAATCCTTGTTCAAATTTTTTTTTTAAAAAGTTCAAAAAGAAAAGTGAGAAATGTTGCAGATGATAGTAGCCATTCAGTCGATCTGGGATGCCTCTTCTATCAAGGCTAAATACCCTATGTAGGTGAGTTCCCGGTGAGTTTCAAAGTCTTGGATATGGAGATCAGTAAAAAAGGGCCGAAGTGGAACCACTTCCCCATGTTCCAGGAACCGAGGAATATCATCCATGGAGGGAATTCCGATGGTCGGATGTGCAACAACTAAGATGGCATCCAGATTCTCCAAGAATTCAGGCTTCACTATTAAGTTGGAAGCAACGCGAACATCTTCAACAGGTAGCCCAATGTCCAGAAGTGATGCTACAAAGTGAGAAGTTATGTCAAAGTAAAAATGAAATTAGCAATTGGACGCAACATATCTTTCCCCAAGGACTAAGCATAATTTCGGCACAATGAAACTAGAAGTCCTCATGATAAAGACCTTTACAAGCCTTTTTGGTGTGATACTTCCCAAGAAAACATTCTATCTACGAGAACAACCTAAGCAAATTGGAGAATCCATGGCTAAGAAATGAATGCAAAAGCACAAAATAGAATGAAATTATAGAAAATAAGAAAAGAGAAGTGTGGAGAATTCGAGAAGAAATGCACGAATTTATAGAGGGCCATAAACATAGTTGTGGTACATAGTTTCCTTGAGTAATTTTTTTTTTGGAAATTGTATGCAAAGTGAAGAAATGCACGAATTTATAGAGGGCCATAAACATAGTTACAGTACATAGTTTCCTTGAGTAATTTTTTTTTTTGGAAATTGTATGCAAGGTGGTAGCTGAACAATAATCTTTAGAATTAAAGGTTAAATCAAATTAATTATTTACACATATTTGGTGAAATTGCTTCAAATTTGAGCAGTACGGAGATTGTGAATCAAACAAGTTGGAGATTTCAAAATTAATAGTGGTCATTTCAAATTAAAAAAGTGGTATTAATTATGGAGGTGTTATGTGTGTGGACTATACAGAAGAATGAAGTCAGCAAGGAAATACACGTCATCACCTGAGTAAGTTAAAAGGATAATATGTGTTGAGAAGGGTGTGTGAATTTAATGCAAAAGAATGTGATCGTGTTTCAAGGTAATCATGATATTTAGACCCATTAATGAAGTGCAACGCCATCAAGTTGAGATAGTTAGCAGAAGTTTTAGAAGTTGCCATAAAATTTAATAGAAAGGGTGGTAACTAATGTTTCTAAATTTAGGTTTAAATTTGGTGATTAAGCTGTCTATTGCTAAATTTTAATTTATGCATATTTTCTAACATATAGTGAGCTACATTTAGCTTGGATTTAGCATAATTAGTGAAATTTAGCTGGAAACACATACAGGGAATCGTTAAATAATTTTTTGGGAAGTAGTGAATTGATGAAGGGATTTACATTGAATGAAAAATCAAAAAGTAACCTTCGCTACCACCGTAATTCCCAACCTAATAGTGGTGATTCAATGCTTGCAAGTTGATAAAAGAGCTATTATTGCAATATCAAAAGTGAAAAATGAGCTACATTGCTATATCAAAAAAAAAAAGATATCAACTCTTTAGGCTATCCAAATAACTCTACTAGGGCTATGAACGCCTAACTGGTAGTAGAGCTATGTTTGGGGGAATTTTTGAGATAACCTTGTCAGGGCTATGGACACTTGACTGGAAACAAGGCTCTATCCCTGGTTGGCTTTGGAGGATTACTATATCATGTAGCTCAACATGTTAATGAACTGATTCTTTTTGCTAAGTTCCAAAAACTAGAATTAATCAAAGCACACAGGGATGTTTCTAGTGGAGTTTTACTTTTTATGCTAGAATCTAGGTAAAGGTATAAAGTTATTGTTTTAAAATATGTATATGTTTTAATTTACAATTGGTGATTTAATTTCAAGTTTTATTTAAATTTAGTTTTATTGGTTGCAAGTTGTTGTGTGGTCTCACAACACTCCCCAAGACTAAAAAGAATTGGGGACCCAAGTGAAAAAATATAACTCTTATGGCAGGAGCTAACTAATTGGAAGATCACTGGAAGTGAAGAAAGGAAGAGAAATCTTTGATAAAAGGAAGTACTTCATATTGTAAGTGTTCCGTACACCAGGTACCGGGTACCAAAAACACAAAAAAGGTAAAAGGTAATGTGAAGTTTAAAGTGAAAGGCTTCGGTTCAGTAAGTGTGAGTCAAGTAAGAAGGAGTCCAGTATAATGGAGTTCTGGTATAACTAAGGTCCGGGAAAGTAAGTGGGTAAAGCTGAATACCGGGTATCGGGTACTAGGTTGCAATGTGAAATGAAATGTTAAATTTTTTAATTTGTCTAATGATCTCAGTGATCCAGTATATGTACAAGGATTTATGATATGCTTTTGAAAGATGTGTTAATTATGGAATTTTTGTACTAACATTTGAATAATGGTTTTATTTACATGAGATGTTATAATATGTTTTTTTTTTTTTAAAAGGGATTTAATAAATGGAATTTGTGATTGCAGAAGATATCGATTGTGATGCAAAGCTTGGGTATGGACGATCAGGAAATTTTGAATCATGGATGGAATAATTTTTAGTTTGGTTTGATCACTCTGGGAGGAAATAATGCAAATGGCTTTGAGTCCATCGAAATGCTGGGGATCTTGGTATTTCACATGCGGTGGGAACAAATGCTAATCTTCAAGAGAGCCCATTCCCAAGGGTGACAGAACCAGAGCCAAGCGAAGTGTAGGGGCGAAAATTCCACCTTATCATTCTAAATATATGGGAAGCCCCTACATATTATCATGATTCGAATTATCATCTAGGCAAATATTTTAGATGAAAAAATAGAACGTGAAGAGCTTCAATGAGTAATTGGAGTTGACTTCCATTGACTTCAATTGCAATTCTCCTATTGGTCACAATATTGCATGTGCCTTGATGAGATTGGTCTCTTAGATTTCCTCTCATGTAGTTGTCTTATCCTATTTGAACCTTGTGTTGTATAAAAGGCTAGAGGATGCTTCATTTTTATTTTAAGTTCAAAATTTGTGGATGTCAGAGGAGCATAAATTTTTTTAAGTTTTGTTCTTTTTTCCTATTTTTTGAACCATTCCAGCCTAAAACTTTGTATGCATATAGAAATTAATTGATATTAGAGTTTTATGGATAGCTACAGGTCTATCTCAATATCTTTTGTAGCTCGTTTTGTAATTTTGGTCGAACAAGATTGTATGATGCATCGTTTAATGGTGCATGCAGAACCTATTCAATATCCATAAACGAAACCCTCTCTTTAAAAGCTTGCACCATTTTATACATAGTTGTGAAGAAATCTAGTGAAATATAAAGCAGTTTGCTTTGTTTTGATTAATTCTTTGGGGCATCCATGGAGAATAACTAGTAGAAAATTTTATTTTTCAATATTTTTTATACTTTGTTTTAGAATAGATGTTTAATATTTTGAAAATGTTCCAAAAAATATAAATGAATGGAAAGAATTTTGTTGTAAATATTTTATTTTCCATGAAGTTGTTGAATGCTTAATGCTAAATCTACTTAAGTGATAGCAAAGAATTTGTGATGTGCATGAAATATTATGTTGAATCTTTTGATTTCATGATGTTATTCAATCAATGAGGTGAAATTTTATGTGAAATGTTTACAATTCTTAGCAAAGCTAGAAATAACTGTAGTCCCTTTGAGATTAACAACAAATGTCACATCATTACTTGAAAGCGACCCTAGTGCAACCATGACCTGGTTATCAGAGACTTGGGATTGAACGAAAGCCAATATTTGTCCTGTGAATGCAAAAATTTCCCTTAGGTTGTCTTTGTTCCATATCTTTCAAGAAGGATAGGCTCTTCATGGTCTTTTATGTGGATATTTTATTCAAACTATTTACTATGAGTAAAACTATCATCAACAAGTCATAAGGTGATGTTAGCATTTCATCATGACTTTGGAAGCAAGCCATTAGATAAATATATAGGAGTATCAAACAATGACTAAAGACAATCACTAACAATGCTATCATTATAAGGACAAAGATAATAAGGCATGGGTAGGTTCGATATAGTAGATTAATTGCATGACAATCATCATAGCTTGTAGCAAAGGACAACTTTAGATTTACTACAATCATAAAGAACTTGATCCAAGAGGCAGTTTTCCTACATGACAGTAGGCAAGACAATGGAAAGATGTTGCAGAGTACATAGTTGCAGGTCTGTGAGAGGCTTACAATAGCAGGCCAATTAAGTGAGAAAATATGACAAGGTAGTTAAAAGACTCAATGAAGGTAGTGATAGTCTAAAGACAAAATGATAGGTCAATCTTCCAAGAGTGATAAGGCATGTAAGTGAAGGAATAGTGAAGTTCATTCAAACTAAGTGCATGAAAAATCTTTTAATCTCATGTCAAGGCAGTCCAAAATGAGCAACTCTTCAAAGGAACTATGAATAAAGGCAACAGTAAAGTGTAGTGCCATGATAGAGAAATGCCAACCTACAGGTTGAACAAGGGAAAGGTACAGTGATAACAAATGATAGAGGATAGTCGTAGATTTGAGGAACCAAAGTAAAATGGCAAGAAGTGGTAGCCAACAATGATAAAGTGTCCTTTGTAGATCACTATTATCTATTAGTGCTCCGATCCTTATTTTTATGGAGTTAAAGTGAAACATGGAGCAGTCACTATGACAATCCCTAGCATATTGATAAAGTAAGGCAATGATAAAACAATGTCATGTTTAGAATTTCATCAAATAAAGGCTAGTGATATGTGAAAGATGATAAATATGAGTTTACATGGATGAAATGGAGATGAAGGATTTAGACTGTGATTCTAAAAGTAAGATCTAAGGACTTTGTTATGGAAGTCATAGACTATGTTTTGAGACAACATTCTTCACCTAATTGGGCAATGCATAGGAGAGTGACACAAGCATTCAGTCATAGTCATTTGAAAGCAATGAAGAGAGTAGTGTATTATTTTAGAACCCTAAGTAATAAGGTTTTAATGACGGTTCAAGCAAAAAAATTACAATCATCATAAATAGGAAGGATAATCACATGAATGTGAGAACTTGTGATAAGTGATTGATAAGGAGGAAGAACATTGTATGTAAAGGAAGGAGATAGTGTTAAGTATTTGTTTTTATCAATGGGTAGTGGGTAATGGTATTGACACTAGAATGAGAGAAAATTACAAAGACTTGATAGAGAGCATGTGATGAATAGAATATAAAAGATGGTAGAATGAGATGAGACACAATCCATGCATGAAAAGTAAGGAGGAATTCATTTATTTTGTATCATTTGCAATTGCACAATAGTGCATAAGGTAATTAAAAGGACAATTTGCAATAAGAGAGCAACATAAGATGATAGTTTAAGTATCTAAACAAACATGATACTCGTTACTGAAATGGGATGCTTAGTTCAAGGACAACGAGAGGAAGACATGCTAAAATACAAATGAATGAATTGTGAGAAGAGAAGTCAATGCTAGGTGGATTCAATATGCTATTTTTGTTTACATAGCAGAACATATGGAAAATTTCAGCTCTTAAAGTTCTCCAATGTCCTCTTAAGGGATATGATCATCTTCAATTCACTTGTCACATGGCCTAAAAGTAGCGAGATGGAGGTTGCAGTATTTGGAGGGCATTTAAAACTAATTGAGTGACTTGGACAACAGATGAGAAGATATAGGGGGAAATTGAATCAATTTGAGGATCGCTTGCAGGTATTTAGGAGTGGAGACAAGTATCTTAGAGTCTTTTTAGGAGACGACAAAGCATATGAATGTGGAAAGGGTCATGAATCAGTTCAATGATGCTTTCTTAGAGTGTTTCAAGGGGTTCAAGGTAGGAAAATAGTTTTCCAGCTCCCAAAGAGAAGTTTGATTTGGTCAGATAACTAAGACACATGTCATTTTCCCTTGTAACAAGCTACTAAAGAATAGGAAGTTGTTCTATGCTAAGTAGTACGACATGTTTCATCCTCAGGCAGTTCTTTTCACTTTGATAGAACATTGTAAACTTGAAACAAAAGTTTCTTTTTGGTCATTTTGACATTATAAATCATATTTTAAGTTTTTAGATTGAAAACAAATACTTTGTAACACTTTATCAAGCAAGAGATACATATTTTTAGACTATTTATGACTATAAGAGCATCTTTTATCAATAAAACAAGCATTTTAGCCTTCAAAGATTGTCTTGGTTGTCTGTGAGGTAATTGATGTTATTTTTGTGACTTTTTATGTGTAAATCCTTAAATGAGTGTCTTACTTCCACCATTTTCAAGTAGAAAAGATATATTTGAGTAGGTTATTATTTTTTTCATAGTTCAAATAGGTATTAGTTGTGAAGAAAATCACACTTTCTTCCTTCTAAACTACAAGAAACACAAACCTTTCAATGAAACACTTATACACATATATGTCAAAAACTTATGTTGTGCATAAACAACTAGAAAATTGATTAGTTGTATGTCAAAACAACAATCCAAAGTCTAAGAAAAATATATTTAGGTGCATCACCTCACATAGTTAGATTTTAGTTCCCTGCCATCTTTCTACTCTTTTCCTTAGTAAAACATTAGTTTAGTTAATCTAGGTGAGAAACCAGGGGAACCAGCCCTCTCTAGAGGTTATTTTCGTTTAGGTGAAACACAACCTAGAAAAGTCCCCATGCTTCACTAGTAGGCTGAGTTTTTGCAAAACTCAGCTAGGGTGCGTATTTAGTGATAACAAAAACAATATGATCTAAGTGCCTTTATCTAAAATTTCATGAGAAATATAGAAGATCATAAAGGGATATGATAGACTTTCAATCTTGAGGTGAGCCAACCCTATTTGGGGGTTTTGGATCTTTAATTTCATATCCCTTTATCTAAAATTTCATGAGAAATATAGAAGATCATAAAGGGATATGATAGACTTTCAATCTTGAGGTGAGCCAACCCTATTTGGGGGTTTTGGATCTTTAATTTCTTATGACATGAATGATTGATTTGCAATATTGGAAGATGATTAAATAAATGCATTAACAATCTAAATTGTATGACCTAACACTTGAAATGCAAAATTCTATGATAACCGAAACAAAAACGATAGTTTGCAAGAAGATCTAGGAAGTGTAGAGAAGGGAAAAACTACCCAAAAAAGTGGGTTTCAGGGCCTGTAGCAAGACTAATTTTCCTAAGGGTGATTGGGTCTTTGTACATGAATTTTCCTCAACTTTTTGGGTCGTCTAGTGCAAGATATGATCTTCTATTTTCCCTAGGTTTCACTTTCAGAAAGTCAAACATAAATTTTGGATCTGAGTTTCCCTGTCTTGACAACACAACTTTGACAACTTTGTAAATTTTCTCCTTTGATCTATTTTTAGTCCTTCTTCACCTATAAATCTACACATACAAAGAGAAGAAAATTTGTTTTTTTTGGGTGAATGAGGTTTTACCTTATTGAAACCCCATGTTGGTAATTAAACCTTGATAATGAAATAATGATGAATGGAAGGAATTGATGAATGAAAAAATCTTTATCACAACTCACCACACCCTTAATGGTTGCCCCTAGAGGATTGAATTCTAATACATCTCTCTAAGGATTGGATCTTCCATGAATTATCTTGATTTCTTGCTTGATTTGATGTTTTAATGCTTTCTTGAATGCTTGAAACCTACATCACAATGTTAGCTCCAAAACATGAAATGAATATAAATAGACTTTGAAATGATGATATGATCTTGATTGTTGTTGTAGATGACTGATAAATCTACTCTTCAATGCTCTTGACAATAACATTTTCTCATGTGAAGTTCACCTCTAGCTTCTTAATGTTAAATTGATATTTAAATAACTATGTATTTATAGGTGTTTATAATTTCTTGAAAATTAGATTCCAAAAGCTGACAAATTTGAAACTTGAATTTGAATCATTAAAATACCACCAAAAACATATTTTAAATTGGGTCTTGGCACTTAAGGAGGACCTATTCACCCTTGGGCGAATGGGTCTTAGGACCTAAATCTATGACACTCAATTTCCAAGGTTCAAATTAATGTTGGCAATTGTTTAATATAGGTTTTCCTTTCATAAAATCAGAATAATAAGGCTTTGGAATGCATATTTTGGTCAATTATAAGCTTAATTATGTCCAATTAATTAAGGGGATGCAACCATAGTGTGGAATTGTAAAGGTGTACAATTTTCTACACTACAAGAGGATACCCCTAGTTGAGCTTGTACAACCTAGTTGAGACATTTTGGTCATCTCTTCTTGTAGTGTCGTGTGCCTACAAGTATTGATGATTCTACTTGAGTTAGGATTGTTTATGTTGTTGTAAAGATAGTTTTTCATTGCACCAAAATATCAACCTGTTAATGCTTGATACCTGTCAGAGTTAATGAATCCATGGGACATGGTTAAGCCATGTCATGAACCATAGCATTGTACTTCACAACACAAGGATACCAAGGGCACACACTTTGCAACAATCCCCCAATGCAAGTGAGGGGTTCAAACCTGTGACCTAGGCTCTGATACCAATTGTTGCAAATACGGTTGTCATTGCACCAAAAGATCAACCTATTAATGCCTAATACAACCACTAGAGTTAATGAATCCACGAGAGGTTGTTAAGCCATGTCACAAACCTGAGTGTTGCACTGCACAACACAAGGAGACCAAGGGCACACACCTTGCAACATATGTGTCTTATGTGCTTGAATGTTTAGATCACTTTCCCCACTTGAAGCCAAAATGGGACCCTTATCCAAATTGAGCCATAGGATTTTTGTATTTTTGTATTATTTATATACGCATTTGCATTCTTAATCATAAAATCCAAAAAAATAGAAAAATGAAAAAGCCAAAAAAATAAAAAAAGCCAAAAACATCAAAACACTCTGAAAAAACAAACAAATCTAGGTGTTCTCCAAGTCAAGCTATCCACATCATCTCCAAGTGAAACTTTCCATCCTCATTACCCCACCCTAATCATCCATTTTCATCCCATTCATCCCAATCATCCCATCCTAATCATCCTTCTTCATCCTAATTATCCCATCTTAGTCCTTCTTAATCACTATAATTTTCATCCCTAATCATCATAATCATCTCACCCTAATCATCTCATCTTAATCCTCCATTATCTTTCTAATCATCCTCCCTATCATTCTAATATCTGTAATCCACTATCATCCATTTCAAATCCAATTTCCCAATAAAAAATAAGACCTTAAGTTGATTTCATCTTAAATCCAAACTTGATTATGAATGTTAATCTATCTTAAGTATATTCATCAAATACAATCAATTCCTACTAAAGAACTTTTCCTATCTTAAGTAGAAATCAAATAAAATCAACTCTTGCTTAAGAACATTAATCTATCTTAAGTATAGAGAATCATCCTTAATCAAATCAAATCATTTTAAGGTCTTGAAATTTGATCCCCAAATCTAATCTCATCCTTCATCTTCATCCTTATGTCTTATTCTTCTAAACCCCCAATCTACACTTAATATATGTCATCTAGTTTCCACTTCCATCCAAAATCAATCCCAAACTTTCCTCTTCTAATCAATCCTCTACCATGTCTAACCATCTAATATACCCTCCATCCAACCTAATATATTCTAATCCCCCCTCATTATTTCCAACCCAACCCAACATCATGAACCCATATTCTAATCCAGCTAAACCAAACATCACACTCAAGGTCAATGCAAATTACAATGATGATGATGATGAGGATAGCATTGTTGACCAACTTGAATATGATCCCTATGATGGTAATGATTTCTTGTAGACCAAGATGAGATCTCACCATCCACCACCTCCTCATATATCTAAGACTTTACCCATCCATTTTCTAATCACCAAGCCTTCACCAATTTTACACTCAACTATCACTTCAATAAGGATAAAGAAGCCATGCTTAGATACCTCCTTAGTATTAGTGCAAAAATTCCATCATCCCTAACTCCACCAAATTATAATCCATCTCCTATTACCCATGGTACACCTTCCTTTGACAAGGTAAACCAAACTTCCACTCAAGTCCCATCCATATCATCCTCATCCACCAAATTATCAATTTCATCCTCACTCAACACTTTAACAATGACAAATATGTCATGCTTTGGTACTTCCTTAGTATTGGTACAAAACTTCCATCATCCCCACCTCCACCAAATCCTAATCCATATCATATTGCTCATCCTGCCCCTTCATTTGACAAGGGAAACCAAATCACCATCCAAAGTTCATCTCAAATTCCACAAACATCCTTACAATCCACATCAACCCAATCCTATAAAATCACTCCATCTCATGAATTTCATAATTCCCTCCAAGGACTATTAGTAAAGGATCGCAATCACCCAATCAATAATAAAGATGTATAATCTTCCCATGTCATGCATCCACCTTCATCTCCCATCCCTCCATCCACCCAAGTTGAAGAATCTATCTAACTTTCCTCCCTTATTACACCATCCACACAAATCCAGACATATCAAGGACTTGGTCCAAAGCATGCCTATAACCACCCTAGCCTAAATCAAGATCATGTCCATGACCACAAAATATTAGATCAAACATCACCATCCATCCCATCCAATTTTTTTTATGTCCATGATAATCCTATGTTTGATCATGATATCTTTGATAATCCATTCTTTGATCATAATCTTATTTTTGTTGAGGACATCCAATATGATCCCCTTCCATCTCATGATCCATATCCAAATCAAGAACAACATATCCCTTCCATCCCATCCAATGATCCCTTTCCATCTCAAGAGAAAGATATCTCTTCATTCCCCTCTCATGATCTCCTCCCTCCCACTTCATCTAATGACATCCTTGCATGCCAAGATCAAAGTACCTCTTTTACTCTATTGCATGATCCCTCTCTAAATCAAGATCAAAGTATACCTTCCACCACATCTAATTATCCTCTCCCCTCTCATGATCAAGACAACCCTCCCACTCCATGTCATGATCCCCTTCCATCTCATAACCAAGAGCACACTATACCATCCACTCCATCCCATGATCCTACACCAAGTCAAGATCAAAGCATCCCTTCATCTCCAGTTCATGATCCTAATCCTTCATAAGATCCCATTACTCCTATCAAAGCTACTTGTGAAGCCCACACCTATCAAATGGGTTCCTCCACTTTCATCCAAGTTGGTTTACTCCAAGAACCTATCATTCCTTTAGTGTCATATCCCCCTTGAAATGGACTCACATCTTGCTTCCAAAACAACAAGTATCCCATTGGAAAAAAGTATTTTTCAAAAAATGCATTATCAAGGCAAAGGGTTAGGCCTCCATGAGCAAGGCATGGTAGAACCCATTCAAATCCAAGAAAATCCTAATTTTCATGGCCTTGGTTATCAATCTCAAGATGTTGGTACATATTCTACCCATCCAAAATGCCAAATTCATTTATATAAATCTAAATATCCACATTCCCCATCCTCTAAATCCATCTTGGGCCCTTATGTTCCAAAGCACAAGCCTTCATCCCTTCCATCCATTTTGGGTCCTAATGTCCTAAAACCAAGTCCTTCATCCCTTCCATCCATCTTGGGTCCTTATGCCCCTCCATCCATCATCCCCATCACTCTTATTCCAACATCCCTTTATCATATTTATCCATCATCTCAAATCCCAAATCAAGATAAACCAAGGCACACATCTTTGAAATCCTTCCAACATCCTACCTACATCAATCCATATTATTCCTCTCCATCCACCAATCCCATTTCTATTGGAAGCAATTTGGATGCCAAATATAAATGCATAAAGCCAAAAATCTAGAAAATTTTATGGATCAACATGTCCCCTCCAAAAGACATGTCAAAACAAAGAAAAATATGATCCAAAATTAAAAAGCTAAATCCAAAAGTCCACAAAGGCCTATCAAGAAAAAATAAAAAGCCATGTGGATCCAGAAGCTACTTACAAAAGAGATGCATCTCAAAGAATAATCAAAATTGTCATCTAAGATTGCTTATCCAAAAGCTTTATCCAATCCTAAGTCCTTCACCCCATATAATAATCCTTCATCACCTCCATCCATTTTGGGTCCTTATGACCCAAAATCTACATCCACTCCTCCATCTAAATCTCCAAATTCAAAATCCACTTCACTTCCACAATTCCACCACCCTTCAAGGTGTGTTCCAATGTTGATCTTGCTAATATTTCTATCCACTCATCCACGAGTCTTCCATCAACCCATATATTATCCAACATCCATTTTCCATCCTTCCATCCCTCTCATCCAAGACTTTTCATAAATCCATATCCCTCTCCATATTCCAATCCATTTTATCCCCCTTACCATCATTCTACCAATGTCTATGATCATACCTCCAATTGCCATGGTTAATTGTAGTACATAATCAAGGAATACCATCCATGGAACTAGATGCTTGAGTCCTTCATATCCCTATCATCCATCCAATATCTTCTAAATCTACCTACCTACATCCTTATCCTCATCTTTTTCCATCCTTTCTATTCCAAAAACTCAAAAAAAATGAAAAAAAATGAAAAAAGTAAAGAGAAATCATTCGTCCAATGGTGAAAACCACTTCTTGTGACCTACCTTGGGAAAGTACTATGATGAAAACATAGCAAACATGAATCATGTGTAATACATCATACTCTTTCACTCTACACTTGGGTGCAAACATCATCCATACCACATCTTATCCAATCTTCCACTATCCCTCATCCCCTATCCACCATATTATCTAAGTCCATCATCTCTTCCCTCCTTTTATCTTGAAAAGGATAAGTATCTACATGAGTATCACATATCCTACCTTCCTTATGCTATCCATATCATTCATCTGATATCCCCCATCCTATCCAACTCCATCTTCCCTTCCCATCTTTGATCTTGATGAGGAGCCTAAGGGTAAACTATCCATGCATTTGTAACTTATCCACTTGATCTTGATCATCTATCCATATCATTCATCCCATATCCCTCATCCTACCTCCATCCATATTATTTCCATTCATCCTCTCTTGTAATGCAATCTTGATAGAGATCTAGGGGCAACATATCTATGCATGTTTTGGACAATGAACACCTTAATTCCTCTATCCTTCCATATCCTTTATGCACTATCCTTCCATCTCATACATCACTTATCATCTTCCATCCTTCATTGCACTACCTCTAGTATGGGGCATCTTGCTTCTTTACAATATAGTACTTGGAGCTTCATCCTCCTATCCCTCATCCACCATCGTCTTATCTCCCATCACCATCCATCATCCAAATCCCTCTCTCCTATCCATGGAATTCCTCCATCCTCCCATCCTTTATCATACCTTGGTTTCCCCTTGTCATTGGTTTCTCTATCATAACCATCATATCCTCCTAAGAATCCTATTGTGTTATCTTATCCAATTTATTTATCCTCTATCTTCCATCCAAACAATACCTCTATCCTCCAATTTTTTTCCCAAGGTTTGGTTCTCCTTTATCATTGGATCTCATCCATTCCTCTATCCTAATCATCTTATCCTCCATCCAATCCTATCCTATATAATCCATCTATCCTTACAATCCAACCATTCCAATCCAATGCATCCAAATGCAAGCAATCCCAATCCATGCAATCTAACTTGTAATATATCGCATCATCTGTAAGCAATCCATGATATGAATCCAAATCAACTGATAATCTATTAATCCACTTTAATCTAATTATAGTCATAGGAGATGTATCCTTCCCAATCTAAGTGTTTTTCTTAATATTAACAACACAATCCTTGGAGTATGCATTGTTCTTATCGTTAACTTTACTATTATCATCATCATCAATCAATCAATCCATCAATCAATTAGTTTTCAACTTGACTAGGGGCATTATTACAATTTGTTTTTTGGTTTGTTGTGTATTCTTTCTTGTGTATGCATTATCATTTTTTTCATTTATCATGGTATTTTTCATTCTATTGCCACAAGGTCATCATGGTCTTCCATATCATGTGTTATAAGGCATATGTTTGTACTTTACCTTTTCATCACATACTTGGCACATTGCCATCCCGATTCCTTATACCTTGGTGCATAATTTCAATTACAATATCAAATATAGGTTGCTTATACCATTACATCATGATGATCATCCATCTTCCCTCTCCATCCATTATTTTCCTCTATCTTCTTATCCTTCATCCTCTATTCCTCTCATCCATTTTGAGAGCACACCTAGGTTCTTTGAACCCACCCGTCCTCTTGAGGGGGCACACCACTACCTCCTCATCATCCCAACTCCCATCCTTTCTAGTGACTAGGGTATCATGCTTCTAGTCCTTATCCCTTTCCTACCCACTATGTTTTATTCTTCTTTGAAATGATGTTACTTCTCTTAGTCACAACATCATCTTAAAGAGGGGAAAAATATAGACACTTGAAATGTGGCCTTAACCTAACCACACTTGACTTTACCTATCCTAATATTTAATTAATTAATATTTATTATTTATTTTATTAATTTATCCTTACATTTATCCCTCGCCTTTAATTAAATAAATTTACATTTATTTAATTAAATCTAACCTTAGTCTACAAACCTTCCAACTAAATAAATAAATTAATACCTATTTAATTTATTTATTTAAGCTAATTAACCTCCATTACCATTTTCTTATTATTCAATTCCACCTCAACATCAATCCCTGTCCACTCAATACTAGTCCTTGAATCTATCCACATGGATCAAAATCTAAACTTGTCACCATGTGACAATTGTCCCAACCTACCTATCCTACCCCTTTCTAACACATGTGTGAGAATATCTCTCACACATGTAAAGCCACCCTACCTTTTACACATGTCATAGACATGTCACTTTCTCAAGCCACCCTACCTCTTACACATGTCATAGACATGTCTCTTTCATGTTTTTTTCCAATGTGTACTCACATATGTGTGAGCACACCTTACTCTTACACCTCCTTTCCTCTTGTGACACTTGTCACAAGGCTAAGCCTCAACCATCCCATTCAATATTGACCCTCTAATTAGTCAATGCATCTTAGCCATTGATTTCACCCATAAAAAAATTATAATTGAGGCATTTGCTCTCATTTTTTATCAATCCTCATTCATCATATCCTTGTGTTGTCCAAATATTTATTGAATTATCTTGATCACACCATAATGATATTGGAATCATGGGAAACCACATCCAAGTCTTCAATCTATCAACATACTGCACTTGATCTTTTGAGGTTTGTATGTATTTGGTTTGATTTAAGCTATATTATATGCATATTTCATGTATATCATTTGCATGAAATAAAATGGTTTAGTTGTATATTGTTTGATTCAAATGTGTTGACCCATATTCCATGAGTGGTGGTTCATATAATCCCATATCTCATTATAATGAATTGTCCACTCACAACTAAATGCATCTAAGAAATTCTTGTAGGGTTGAAGCATTGAGAATTCTTGGGAGGTCACTCATACCAGTACTATTTCAACCCAAGTGTGCTTAAATTTGAATTTTTCCAAAGGATCAAGCCCAATCAGCTTGCCATCGCATTTAAAAATCCTTTATCAAGTGGTGTACCTTATGAATCATTCAATATAGAGTCCCATTTTCTTATCCATTTACAAGTAGGGGGTAATTTTTATAATTTATCAAGTTATGATTCAACTAGATTAGTTTTTGAGTCAAATTCATTTACCCATATTTTATTATTAGTAGCTCTCATGAACCCATCTCTCATGAGCATGAATGGTCCAATCAACACTTGTTTCATCTAGGTGATGCTCACAATTGTAAAGCATTGATACTTCTTGGGAGGTCACCCATCCTTGAATCACAATTTGACACACTATGAAAAACACCCAATACTTGTTGATGGATGAGATAAATGGATTCTATAATGAATGGTTCACGAGGCACAACACTTTTTGAAGTTTTTGAAAATGGGATCGCAATCTAAGTGGTCTTGATCTTGGAGAAACTCCATAGTTAAGCATGCATTAGTTGGAGTAGTGTTGGGAAAGGTGACCTCTCTGGAATTCTTAATGCTTCACCCTTGTGAGCATCACCTAGATGAAAATAGTGCTAAATGCATTATTTATGCTCATGAAAAATAGGTTCATGTGAGCCACCATTCATGAAATGAAGGTTAATGCTTATTTGACTAAAAAAATTTAGAGCTAAATCTTACTAAATTTTTTTAAAAAAATAAAACTATAAAAATATGTTTACTTCAATTTTCTTATAAAATACTAGGTAAAGTAAATATATTTTATTTTAAAAAAGATAAAGGTGAAATTATATCCTTAACGATTAAGAAAAATGTTAATTATACGGTCAAATATATCACACCCATGTCCATTTATTTCTTTGTTTAGATCCAGTGTTATTATTTCCTCAACAACTCACCTTAATTCATGTCAAGTTTGGTATCAAAGAGGATGCCGCATTTAACATAAAGATGAGCATTCACTTTATTTGTTACTATGAAAAATCATGTTTTATTGTTCTTCGTTTTAAAGGTCAAAAGTTTTGATGGGATGTTTCTTGTCTTGGACAAACCTCAAGATTCTCAAACACAATCTACACAACTACACACTTCATTCTAGAAATAAAATAAATGTTATAGTTTTAACTTTAAAGTATTTTCATCAAACTCCATTTTTTCATATATTTCAATTATTATAGTCCACAAGATAATTTCAATGAGGAATTTCTTAAAAAAAAATTCAATTTCATTATTCTCATTTTGTTTGTACCCTATAATTATGGGAACCCATGAGACCATATTTAAATGAAATATTATGTCTACCAATTTGTGTGGTCCTTGTAAGCTTCCACATTTTGTATACATGCCTATTAGGATACTCCAAATTATAACATCTTGCATAAAAAATAGGCATGGTCCATGTCTTATCATGTTCTTCTAATTCACATATATGCTCTCACTTTTGAAATGTTCATGGGTTTGTATCTCTACATTGGTATTATAGCTACTATTTACTTTTCCTTATTATTTTTAGATGATTTAGCAATTTTGCTTTGAAGAGTAAAGGAAATATATATATATATATATATATAAATCAACTAATTACAAATTGAGTCCTTTGGTCTTAAAAATATTTTTGACACAGTAGTTCCAAAAAATCTTGAAAATCCAAATGGACTAAAGATATACAATCAAAACAAGAGGAACCATCCAAACCCCATAGAAAAGGTATAAAACCTTGCGACTTTAAAGATTGTTCATGTTGTGAGTACCATAAATACTTCTTTCCTTTATGATTAAAAAAGTGATACAAAAGGAAAACCAATCAACAAAAGGAATAACAAAGTTAGCAAGAAAGACACCCCAAAAGCCCAAAATCCAACAAGGAGAACCTCAATATGAATAATTTTCTTAGAGAATCATTATAGTTTGCTTTAAAAATCCCTAAAGGAACTATTCAAATCCCATAGAGGACAATCTTGATCACTTCCAATATCAAACTTGATATTGTTCCAATTGGAAGCAAATTTAGTTAAGAAATCAACAACATAATTTCCTTCCTTTCTAGTATGGCTCCACTAAATAAATTTAAAATCATGAATCATGATGTCAATATATTTCTTACATTCATTCAATTACCACTATTAAAATTAAGAGGAAGACTTATTGTTGAAACGATCAATCAAAATTTTAAAGTTAGATTCTAGAATAATATGAGATCTTAGCTACTAAAAGAGCTTGTTGAATGGCCATAACCTCAACAAATTTATTAAAGTAACAAGACTACCAACAAACCAAAATTTAAACTCTACCATTATGGTCATGACAAAAACCTCTCATGCCAACATTTCTAGGATTGCCTCTTGAAGCTCCATCAATATTAATTTCAACCAAGTCAAATGGAGGACAACCCCATTTAGTAATATGAGAACCACAAGGATTATTGAAAGAAGCAAATGAAGGAGACACCATTGAAACACGTCGTCTCATCAACACTCTAAATTCCCACCAAGAATTTTCTTGATAATATAGAATCTAAACTTGACAAGGTTCTTTTAGATTATCTATTATTCTACCTCAAACATAATAAACATGCTTGTAAGTATTATTAAAAGTATGTTGATTATGTTCCCACCAAATATTCCAACAAATTATACTAGGACCACTATCATGCAATAAATTAAGGGATTTTAGCTTCAGTGAAGGATGCAACTAATTAACAAGGAGGTCTTGGATACTCACAATTATTCCATGAAATAAAAGGATGGTTTAAAAGAAGATGTCGTCTAGACTCTTTACTTAATGGAATAGGATACAAAAGTTTAGACCAAAAATCTCATGCTTTTGAAGATTATCAAAATGAATAAATTAATCAAGAGCTGCAAGCCACATGAATCATTCACCTTAGTCCAGTATTTGGGATGCCAAACTTGTTTCCAAAGCTTAGAATTCTTAACATCTAGGTTTTTAGCTAGAATGTTTTTATAACTAATTTGCACCATGTATATTCTAGAACCTTGACACCCCATCCAAGGAAATTTGAATGTCTATCTAAAGAGACTTTTTGGGAAGTTAAAATATGAGTTAGCTAGTTAATGAGATGAGGGAATTATTGGATTGACCAAATTTATTTAGGTTTTCATTTCCAAATTCTTGCACTATTTTGTATGACAACATACTAAAAATTGGAAATATAACTTTAACCAGCTTCAACACATTTATATTTTAAGTCAATAAGATCAAGAAATTCCACACAAAGAGGGTTATTATAGTCCTAAGCATCATCCTAAAAAAAGCATGACCACCCTTCCCTATTATCCAAAAGAGGCCATATTTGATTAAACTACTACTTGAATTCAAAGTTCTCCATATTTGATATCCTACCAAGGGTCAACATCCTAGGGATATCATAATGATTATCTAGATGCAAGTACTTGAGTTAGAGAATTCTTCTCCATAAAGCATGTTCCTCCACACACCATCTCTAATATAACCTAGCAACAATAGCTATATTATTAAGGAGGGAAGATCTCATAACTAAACCTTCTCTATCTTTAGGCTGGAAAATTCTATCCCAATTAACCAAATTCCATTTCTTCTTATCTGAATTTCCTTCCCAAAGAAATTATTGCATCTTACAATTGAAAATGAAGAATTCCTTTTAGAGTTGCAAGAGACATAAATCTATAAATCGGGAGTGCCTAAATTATAGTTTTAAGAAGGACTATATGAAAACTCAAAGAGAGATATCTATGTGTCCAATGATTAAAATGACATTGAATAGAACCCAACATAACATTTCAGTCCTTTTTTCTTAGGCAAGTAGCACAAATAGGATTGACCAAATACTTGAAAGTTCTAAGAGAAATTTAGAAATGAAGAACATTAGCAATTTGATCATGAAGTCAAGGGTTAGTATGGAAAAACAAAACCTAAGATTTTTTATCATTCAAAAGTTGGACAAGCACACTAATATAAATATTAATAGGTCTTCTAAGAGCCATAGCTTCCTCAAGAGTGACATTTCCCATCGAACAAGTGTCATCCATAAACTAAACATGAGAAAGTGGACCTAAACCCTACACAATTTGAAAGTTGGAGATAGAGTTAGAACACTTGAGATGCTTTAAAAAAATTCTCAAACCTTTTGCTAGAATGATAAAGAGATATGGAGAGAGAGGATCACCCTAACACAAACCTCTTTCAAAATAGAAGATAGGAGAAGGAGAATTATTTATAAGCATAGAAAAGGAAGGAGATGACAACAATCCATCACCCATCGAATCCAATTGTCTTCAAAACCAAAGGCACATAGAATGCCTTCCATAAATTTCTAGAATACTCTATCATAAGCCTTAGAGAGATCAAGCTTCATAAACATATAACTTTTCCTATGAACATGCATAAAGTGAATAACTTCTTAGACTATAATAATATCATCAATTACTTGACAACCCTCAATAAACCCCCCTTATTCAGGAGAAATAATGGAAGGAAGAAAATGCTTTAGCCTCTCAACAATAGTTTTAGAGAAAATCTTATAAATAGTATTGCAAGGAGCTATGGGTCTAACACTAGAAAAATTCAAGACAATCTTTATTCGAATCAAATCAAGAAAAGAGTTATTAAGAGATTTAATATTTTTTTTGAGGTATAAAGTTCCTTAGAAGTTGCCAAAATGTCATCTTTGACAATATCCTAGAAATCTTGAAAAAACTTAATAGGAAATCCATAGGGTCCAAGAGTTTTATCTCATTTCATCATAATTTTTTTTTTCTCTAACTCATCCATGGAAATGGTTCCATTAAGAAAGGAATTGTCATGAGCAGAGATAAGACGAAGAATACAAGTCAAAATGGTACACTTGTTATCAACAGAGAGGTTGGTGGGAGCTTTGAATAACTCATGAAAGTGGGAAACAACTTCATATTGAATATCTTGTCTTTGAATTTCTTTGAAAGCATTAACATGATTTTGTGCCACAACAAAATAATGGAAACAAGAATAGTTTATATCCCTTGCTTGCAACCATTTAGCATACCAATTTTGTCTCTACATGATTTCCTCCTGAAGCTTAGCTTTATCTAAATCATTTTGAAATTTAGAATGCAAATTTAGTAAATCCTTACTCAACCCTTTTTCTTGAATACAACCTTGAATTTTTGCTAGCTTATTCAAAATATTTCTTTTCTTTTGTATAATATTATCACAAGAAGAACAATTCCATTGTTTGAGTTGTATTTTGACATAGCATAATTTTTTGAACAAAACATATTGAGTTGTACCATGATGAGGCTTACCTTCTTGCCACCATATTCTATTTTTTCCTTCCAATTCACCTTCTTTTAACCACATGAGTTGAAATCTAAAGGGAGAACTTTGGGGCTTAAAATATCCATCCTAGTACAAATCTATAAGCCAGTGATCCAAACCAACATTGTCCAAGATGGAAGATGAAAGTAATAGGAAATGATAAGGCTAAGAGTCACTAACCAAAAATATATGTAGAGGTTTTGCAATGAGCTCATTTCCAATTCTTTGATTATTCCAAGTAAAGGAACCATTATTAGGAGGGATATTAATTAATTGAAGATGATTAATATTTTGCATAAGAACACAACTAACTTGAGGAAGGATAGGAAGATCACCCTTTTCATTAAGAGATAACATAGTATTAAAATAACCTCTAATAATCCAAAGATAATCTTGAGAAGCTCTTATATGATTTTTAAAGTCATCTCAAAGTTTAATCTTACCTTGAAGATCTTGGGGAGTGTAACAATTATTAATCAAGATATATAGACTATTAGTAGTGAGAACTCCTTCTAGAGATAGACCTCCATTGGAACTCAAGATTTTTTTTGGAGAAAATATCTAGAATCCCACTCACAAAGAAGACCACTAGATAGACCAAAGGAAGAAATAGAAGTGCTTTCCCAATATCTACCAATAATACAACAAACATTTTTAATAGATTCATTAAGAAGTTTAGTTTTCTAAATTAACAATAAAAAAATTAAGATCTTTAACCATTACTCTAACAAGATTCAATCTAGGTCTGATGCCAAGCCCTCTTAAATTCTAGGAAGTAATCATGATTGAGACAAATGAGTAAGGGATGGATCCAATTAATTTAGAATATCTAAAGACAAAATATTTTCTCCTAAAATTTTGGATTTATCATGGTCAATATTGTGCCCTACCTTAAGTGCCTCCCATCTCCCTTATTTTTTATTTTGAGTGTTTAATACCCAAAGCCCAAGTAGAAGCATTTTTTTCCTTATCTTTGAAAGATCTTGATTTCAAGTTGTTTTGTGGATTCACAATTGGAAGATGATCGTGTTTATCAATGTTCAAAATAGGGGTTTTAGGTACATGTTCAAGCTTATCAAAGGTAATAAGAGTCTCTTGAATCTATAGAGATTGAGAATTATTATGAATAAAAGAGGGTTTTGGGTAGAAACCATAGACTTGCTTAGCATCAAAGGAGCATGATTGACATGAGCGATAGCTATCTAGGAACATCCAAAAATTCTTGAGAAAGTGGAAGATCATGTATAATAAATTGTGATGGTTATTAAAATGATTTGCACCTTGCAAATAATTGCGAACTTCTTGATCTTCCATTATTTCATCATTGCTCTAATTTTGAACCATCCTTTCTTGGTTTTCAATGTGATAATATTGAAACTTGGTAGGTATTTCTCCCAAAATTGTAAACTTATTTTTATTGAAAGCATTAGCTTTATTCCCTTTAGGGAGCACGGAGGAGGTCAAAATTTAACTTTCCTATGAACCATGGTAAAACCATCAGCATTAGAATGATCAATAATAGACCCTTGATTAAATATTATTAAATTGATTGCTTACCCTTTTTATCTTCTTTGAAGAATCATTTGATTTGAGCTATAGGAAATCTCAAAAAATATGACCATAGTGATGACACTTCCTACATCTGAAAGGAATGGATTTTTAATTTAGGGTTTGATGCCAAACAAAATCACCCACTTGTGTATTAAGAGCCTTTGGTAAGGGATTATTTAAATCCAATTCTACATAGATATGAGCATAACTAGATACTTTTTTCTCCCTAGTTATTTGTGAAGTTCCTAAATAATTACCCAAAGAATCACAAAAATTTTAAACATTCATCTTTAAAAAAATCAAGGGCAAAGAAAATAAGTGAATCCAAATGGGAATTTTGGATGGGAGTTACATTATCGAAATAGAATCTAGATGCTAGGGTTTAATGGAAAGTACAACACATACTCAAGAATAAATAAGGATATTTAAAAAAAAAATCAAATACAATCAACAACATTATTAAAGGAGACAAAAATACCTATTGGCAACCAAGGTAATCTCCACGTCTCCTCTAATTAGCTAAGCTCTACGTGCCCAATCTTCAAGAATCTATAAATTTAATCAAACCCCCATGACCTTACAAATGAGAACATGTTTCTAAAAAAAAACTAAATCTTAAGCCACAAAGTTAAGGTGAAAAACAATTGTAGGAATTACATAACTATGAGAAAGATATCCATTGAATTTCAAATCATCAAAGTTCTTGTTTTCCAAAGAAAATTTTTGTCATCGAGCAAGATCCACAAGAATGTTGGTTATCAATGCTTCACACACAGGATGATTAACACTCCCACCAATCATAACTTGTTTAAAGGAAACCTTTGAAAAATATGAGAATCAACAATTAAACTCTCAAAACACTAATATTATACCTTGTTAGTCTATATAGATACACTAACCCTCTATTTGACTCTATAATATAACCCAAAAAACATTCTACATAAATAATTTCCATATAGAATGTAATTTAATTTGTGAGCACATGAGATGTAAGGTTCAAATCCCCTTGAAATAATAATACAAAATAGCAATCGCACCTTAGTGTGCAATGGGTATGCCAAAGAAGTGTGGAAGGTCAATTAAGATAAATTTTGGTATATTTTTTGCATGCATTTATGTATTACATGAGGTCAATCGGTAGGCCATTTAGAAAATGATGTTGTTTGTGCAATAAAATTTCTCAATAGAGAAGTGATAGCTTTAAATAAACTATGCATCCACTTACAGGGATCCAAACATGATTGAATTAAAGCCTCTAAATCAGGAATATAATTAGGTTCCATTGTTACGTTTGCAATAAGGAGAGAGGGAGAGGTAGGGATGGAAAGAGGGAGAGATAGAGGGGAGGAGAGCGATAGAGAGAGGGGTACTTGGAGATAAAGATAAAGAGGAAGATAGAGATAGAGATAGAGATGGAGATGGAGATGGAGATGGAGATGGAGATGGAGATGGAGATGGAGATGGAGATGGAGATGGAGATGGAGAAGGATAAGGATATGGTGAGACGGGAAGGAGAGGGAGAGATAAAGAGAGAGGAGAGAGGGATATATAGAGAAGGAAGATATAAATATATGGTAAGAAAAAGAGAGAGATAGAGATAAATGGGAAGAGAAAGGGAGAGATAGGTAGAGATAAGTAGAGATAGAGAGATAGATAGGGGATGGGAAGGGAGTGAAGGAGAGAGAGATAGAGAGAGACTTGGGAGGGAGAGAAAGGGAAAATATTGGTAGAGGAGACATAGAGAAGAGGGGGAGAGAGGGAGAGAGGGAGAGAGATAAGTAGAAGATGGAGAGAAAAAAGAAGGGGGAGACAGGGAGAGCAATATGCAGAGAGGGAGAGAGAAGAAGAATGGGGAGAGAGGAGAGATAGCTCAATATATGAAAAAGGAGAGGGATAGACATAGAAAGAGAGTGATATAGAGAGATATAGGGGGGATAGTGAAATAGATAGAGAGATAGTGGTAGAGGTTTCCATTATTTAGCACTTATTATTAATTGTTTAATCTAGCCACATGCAACTAGAATTTATAGTGCTTTGTATTATATAAATTATAATATTTTTTTAATATAATAATTGTATATATATATTTGATAGTTTTGTTAAAGAATAAGATATATAATAAGTAATATAATTATATTATTTATAATTTATTTTTTATTATATAAAATATACATTATATATTAATTATGCTAATTGATACTTAACTACGTAAGGTAAAAGATGTTGAAATTTTAAAACCTAATAAATATGTATTTGATAGTTTTGTTAAAGAATAAGATATATAATAAGTAATATAGTTATATTATTTATAATTTATTTTTATTATATAAAATATACATTATATATTAATTATACTAATTTATACTTAACTGTGTAGGGTAAAGGATGCCATAATTTTAAAACCTAAATGTGCTCATTATTAGGATCTTGGCTGTAATTTTCATTTTAATAAACATACTCTAAAACCCTCATCAAAACTTTATTTTTTGGTTGTTTCAAGTTGCAGCTTGCCAAATTGGAGAAGTGGAAAGTCAATACCAAGCAAGAAGGAAACCGATAGTGGCAGGGAAAGCAACACAAAATCGTCGGGAAACAACCAAAAAATGGAAAAAAATGATGGACAGTTGAGATTCATTTAACTATCATCAAGGGTCTCCCGTTGCTTTTCAATCATCCATGAACAAAATGAGCTTGTGAAGCTCAAATAAGGAAATGCCTTCAATGTAAACAAGGTGACAAGGTGAACTCATTTTGTGTTATTAACAAGAATGCTTAGCTCACAAAGAACTTCGCTAGAAATTAATTCTTGCCAAATGCACCGATGAGATTAGGGGAGAGGGGCCCAAAGTAGGGCGGGTCAACTTTGGAGGTCCACGTGGACCAAAATTTTAAAAAATTTGTCTGCCATGTCACCCTACCACTTGTGCATCAGGCCTACTATTATTTTTAAAAAAATAGAGCACCTCGCCACCTGTCAAGCACCATTTACTCCAACCTATCCAAAACGGGCCCATTTTTTCCTTTGCTCAAAAGTGGAGCCCATCCACCCCCTTAATCGATGAACACATCTACATATAGTGGATCAGATGACTGCGTGTCCATGACAGCCTTGCCACCCTCAACGAATAGTTTAGAGCATTAATGTCTTGCTAGCTCCTTCGTTACCTCCACTGACCAATTTGCCTTACACATCCTTTTGCATTTACTCGAACTGTCAGGCGTGTAATTTGGAGATCAAGGTTCATTCAATGCTCCACATTCTCACATATCCCACTCACTCTTATTCCTTTTGTTTGCAAACATTCTTGAGTGTTCGTTTGGTTTCACACGGAAATTGGTTCGGCTCTCCACACTTCATTGTTCGGCTCTTCACGCTTCTTCGTTTGACTCTACACTCTCAAGAGCTCCCTTTCTCTTTCAAGTGAGGTTTCTAACCTCACTCAACCTATACTAGTGTCTTTGAATACAACGGTATTATGCCATGCACTTTTTTTTGTAGAATTTTTTGTTGCAAAATTTCGTCTTTCAGAAAGATTAATAAAATGAAATGTGTGGAGGGTTTAATTGGTTTTCTTTTCATCTACACTCAATGATGCACTCCTAATATTGTGTTCTTCATTGCATGATGTTTACCCTACATTGAGCTTTTTGTATTTGCTTCCTTATACGAAATATGAAATGGATTTGACTAGTTTAAATGGTTTTTTATTACTATTAGACTTGTCCGACCAAATATGGAAAGGGTTTGAATTTTATTTTTTCCATGCACTTGTGTTCATGTATTCATCATTGCACAAACTTTTAACTCTGCACTTTGCTTTTTACATTTTTTTATTATTACAAAATACAAAAATGATTACAATATATTTGCTTGTTAGTAGGAAATATTCATAGGGTTTTAATGTTTATCATTTCAAGGGTTTCTGCCATGCACTTGCATTCATGTCTTGCTCGTTGCACAATCTTTAACTCTGCAATTTTCCTTTAATATTTGTTTGCTATTCCCAAATATGAAAATGGATTCACTTGTTTTCATTTCATAGATATTCTACCATGAAATTATATTATTTTATTCTTATATATATATACATATTGTGCATGGAAGAACAAAATAATACATAGACATATTTCCATACATACATATATATATATATATATATATATATATATATATATATATATATATATATATATATATATATATATATATATATATATATATATATATACATACATATATAAATACACATATATACATATACGTATATAAAAACACACACACATATATATATGCAATTGTTTATGTGATTGTTTTGATTAAGGGAAAAGTAGGTTTTGATGGGGACTCAAAACCTGCACTAAGAGAACAAGCTGCTAAAGAGTACAACAAAGCCAACTAGTAGTAGATTACAAAAAAGAAGCTTTAGATCTCAAATCTACACCAATAAAGGTAAAAATGGGAACCTTAAGCCCAACAACAAGAAACAAGGGATATAACCCAAGAACAACTTGAATTGGCCAGGCAACCATCAACCTAAAATAGCTAGATTACAGCACCATGCTTAACAACATCAACCGTTAGTGAACAATCAGGGATGTCCAAGTAATCGACCTGAACCAACCAAACATCAACAAAATACTTGTCAGCACCATCCAACAAAATTAACCACTCCACCTCAATAGGAGTGTTAGGAATCTAAGAATAACACTGAAGAGTCTTCACATGCACACAATACCATCCACCTCAATAGGACTAGGCTCCCCTCTATAAGAGAGGATGAGAAGAGACCCAAACCCATAGAAATAAAATATTCCCACATTATCCACAACACACCTCTCCACCTCAATAGAAGAGGGATCCACCTCCAAAGGAGTAGTCTCCACCTCAATAGAAGACCATAGCTAGAAAGAATGAAGGGAATCAACTTCACCCATAGCCGGGACCACCAACACATCCTTTGGTAAGTAAGTGAACTGGAGTAGAGAAAAAGAAACAAAGCCTTCCTTATACATCAACACACCCCTAGCCATAAGATTGAACTTGAGAAACCAAATGGGGGAGATCAAAACATAAAGCGAATCCAAAAAGCAGATGGCCAAATAAAAGACCCCACACCAAGAGAAACACTCCCCACCGAGAGCAAAAAGAAAACTAACACTGCAATGAATTAGGAGCCAAAGAGTAGTAGACTCTCTACCCAAACAACTAACCAAAACCAACAAAGAGATAATTCACCATGAGAGAGGGGCAAGGAAAGGAAAGCCTCCAAATAGAGGGAGAAGAGATCTAGTAAGACGATGTAAACCAACCTCCAACCCTACTTTCCAGTCAGGATCTGAAACATGCCAAAAGCAATCCACAACCAATTCCACCAGAGGCAAACCAACCACTGAAATCCCAAGCGACAAAAACACCTGAATAGAGGAAAAAAAGCCCCAAAGAAGCTAGATATAGCCCAAAAAGCCAAATAAGAGAGAAAGAGGAAATGAGGCATAGTAATGTAAAACCACTTCCAACCCAACATGCCAGATAAGGTCTGAGATAAGGCCACAAATCTCCTCCAACGCCACCACAATAGGAACCCCAAGCACCATACACAACATCAACACTAAAGGAGAGACAAAGGGGCCCAAAAGAAGGAGGACAAGGTGAGGAAAGCTACCAAGCAAAGAATGTAGAGAGCCAACAAGACAATGGAAAACAACCTCCAACCCTACATGCCAATCAGGGTCTGAAACATGTTGTAAACTTTCCACAAAAGACTCCACTTAAGACAACCCAATAGCCTCATCTCCACATAATGAAAGCCCCCTCCTAAAGATAAAAATCCCCCAAAAGGCCAAAGGGAACTAGGAAAACCTACAAATGGAGAAAGAGGAGAGGAGGCACAATAACAGAGCACCACTTCTGACCCTACATGCCAATCAGGGTCTAAAAAAGGCCACCAAACTCCTTAGACAAACCATCCACAAGAACCCTAGGCACCAAGCCCAACACCACACACTAAACCATGAGCAACCACACCCGAAGGAACGACCCCCATCCAACAAAGAGTAATAGGGGAGGCCAAAGCCAAAACTAGCAATAGGCACAAGAAAGAGAGGGCCCACAGGAAACAAAGTGCCCCCAACCACAACATAGAGCAACGCCATCACACAACAACAAAGAGCCAATGAAACAGATAATCGTCGCTCCAAGGCTGACCTCTTGACTAGAAATAATGGAAACAACAACAACCCCATTGAGATAATAGAAAAAAAAGCATTCCCATCATAGAGAAAACCATGGAAACACAGACCACTGTAGAAGGGACACCTTCCAGTGCACCCAGAGCACTTGGCAGAAGATGCACAATCAACTCATGTCTTCCATCCACCTCGCCATCTTCCTCTAACTCCTCAATGCCCTTAGAGGATTCAAAATGCCAGTTCCTACCTAGCCTACTTCGCCCACTTGACATGCTTCTGTATTGACAAGAACTAATTTTTTTTGTTTATGTGATTGCTACTATGGAATATTTTTTATTTATTTATGTTTGGCTCTCCATGATTAATTGTTTGGTTATGCACTCAAGAAAGCTCCCTTTGTCTTTCAGTTGAGGTTTTCTACCTCACTATGCATTTACCATTGTCTTTCATTTTTACAATGTTTAACCAATGTTTGTTCATGTCTCACTAAACAGATTTTCTCTAAGCCATTTCAATTCAAATAATAAAATTGAACAAACTAACAACATGCATATATTGAATAAAAATAAATTGTTCATGCACATTATAGACAATTGCACTACAAATTGTCAATAATTGAATTACAAATTGTTCATGAAAACCAAGCATTGAATTCCAAATTGTCAAGATGCATATTAAAGAAAAACAAACTATATATATACAAGTGCATGGAAGAAAACCCTGCAATTATGAACCAGTGAATCCCATTCCATGTTTAACCATTGCATGGTAGAAAACCTTGTGATTGTCTATATGATAAGGTTGTTGTTTCAGGGAAGTGTTGATTGCAAGTATTGGAGACAAGTGTGGAGAAAGAGGGATTTGATGTAGCAAAGCACAGAGAACACTGTTGTAGAAAACTAATGCACTAAGCCTGAATGAGTTGGACCAAACAAAAAGAAGGAATTTGGATCAGGTTTTACATTTAGGGTAAAACATATGATTCTATTCATGCTTCTTGTTTGGGTTTGACTCATTCAATCTAGTGCATTGCACAAGAGGGAATGTGTTGTTGAGCAAGCAATAGATGTATATAATTACTGCCTTTACCCACCCTAAACGACTAGTTTAGAGCGGTAATCACTCGCTTCCTCCTTCATTACCTCCACTAGACAACTTGCCTTATTCATCCCTACGCACTTACTTGGACTGTCAAGTGCATAATTCAGAGATCAAGGTTCATTCAATGATCCAAACTCTCTCATATCCCATTCATTGTCATTCCTTTTGTTTGCAAACATTTTGGAGTGTTCATTTGGTTTGGCTCTCCATGACTCATTGCTGGGCTCTGCACACTTCATTGTTTGGCTATGCACTCTCCAAAGGTCCCTTTCTCTTTCAAGTGAGCTTTTTTACCTCACTAGGCCTGTACAGGCCTATATATATTAAAACTAACAAATATATATATATAGATATACATATATATATACATATATACATCTATATATATATATACATATATACATATATATACATATATACATATATACACATATAGACATATACATATACATATATATACATATACATATAATACATACATACATACATATATAATGTGGATATATGTATGTATCTATCTATCTATGTATTCATATATATTTATATATATGTATGTATATATAAATATACATACATTTATATATGTGTTTGTATGTATGGATAAACATGCATACATACATACATATGCCAATCTCTTGTATGATATGCATATGTTTTCCACAAATCTATAAATATCTAGGGTTTCACAATGATGTTCACATTGGGTTTTTCATTTAAGCTCTTTAAGCCATGAAATGAAAATATGTCGTATGTGATGTCCACGTTTGCCACAATACATTGTAACTCAATATGTGGGGTTTCAAGTTACACTATTTATGAATGTCAAGACATTTTAGTTCAATTTTAGGGTTTTTTTTAATTCTATATGCCTGGGAATATATATCAGTTGTATGCAATATCAATGTTTGTCACCAACCACCCTATAACTCAGTATTTGGGGTTTGAACTTGCACTGTTTATGGATGCCAATGCATTTTAGTTCCATAGATTGTGATTGTTGCACCCAATCTTCTTTAAGTGCTAAACATGTTGGTATATATGTATAATTGATGTATAGATGTTCAATTGGATTGTTCAATTGCATTCTTCAATTTGATGGTTCAATTTGATTATTCAATTGCATTGTTCAATTGGATTGATCAATTAGATTATTCAATTTGATTGTTCAATTGCATTGTTAAAAGTTATTGTTCTATTGCATTTTTCTATTGGATTGTTCAATTGGATTGTTCTATTCGATTGATCAATTAGAATGTTCAATTTTATTGTTCAATTGCATTGTTCAATTGGATTGTTCAATTGTATTGTTCAATTTGATTGTTCAATTACATTCTTCAATTCAATGGTTCAATTTTATTATTCAATTGCATTGTTCACTTGGATTGTTTCAATCGTATTGTTCAATTGGATTGTTCAATTGGGTTGTTCAATTGGATTGATTAATTGGATTGTTCAATTGCATTGTTAAAATTTATTGTTCTATTGGATTGTTTTATTCGATTGATCAATTGGAATGTTCAATTTTATTGTTCAATTGCATTTCTCAATTGGAATGTTCAATTGGATTGTTCAATTGCAATGTTCAATTGAATTGTTCATTTCAATTGTTCAATTAGAATGTCATATATCTCATGTATATTCGTTAGGAGTTATTCATTTCATTCTTTTAGACATGTTGGTATATTCAACTAACACTTGTTGTAAATTTGTGTCTTGTTAAATCTTCTTCGATGGTGTGCAATTTCAATTCATTATTGGCTTGGTGATGGTGGATTCCATTTCAAAGGTAAACACTCAAGGATACTATACTTTATTATTTTAAGTTAAACACTTTCCTTACTATAGTTTTCTTATTAGTGACTATTTTCATATATGTTTGTAGGATTGAGTTGGAGAAATTCACCATACCATTAGCCATCTCCAATTCATAGAGGTGAGGTTTTTAACCTCACTAAAGTTGTACCATTGTCTCCTGTCATTCCCTTTTCTTCTTATCACTTATTGTTTTTGTTATATGAGTGTTGTGTTTTGATTAGAGGTAAAAAACAGGTTTTGAAGGGGCCCAAAAGCCTTTACAAAAAGGAATAGCTGAATCAAGAAGGGAACAACATTAAACAACCATCAGCCCAAAGTCAACAAACCACTAGCCAAAAAGCAAGCATAAACTGGCATACACCACTACATATTGTTCAGAATTTCAACAGCTTCCATCTCACTAGCAGCAAGCTTCTATCCCTTAACCAGAAACCTCAATACCCAAGGCCCCAGCTTGATTTTTCAGTCTATTTCTAGTCCTAACATCGGGCCCACGATTTTTTACCTCACAACTCAAAATAGAACCTTTAGCACCACCCTTAACAGCAACATAATCCTCCCTCGTCAGCTTACCCTTAGCATCCATAACATCAGCAGACAAAATTTCCTTTCTCTTACTAGGGGAGAAAGCCATCGTAGAGTCCGACCTAGTCAAGACTTTAAGAGCTTCTCCACTCTTCATAACCACATTCCAAATTTTGTCAATTTTTCTCCTCAAGGGATAACATTCTTCCCTCCATACTTTGTTTTAGATTGACGGTTTTCTCTGCCACAATATTAGCAACAGTATTGAGACCAGCCATTAAATTATCAATTTGGATTTGGATTGAAGGGTCCTCAGCCTTGCAATCAATACTTCTAATACAAACATTAGTCCTATTGATCTCATGAAAGAACCACTTAAACAGTTTAAAAAGCACATTGGAACTATCACGGGCCGATCCCAACACATCAAAAAAATCCTCCCTATCAAAATTTTCAATGTGATTTCCTACAACAACATCCTCTTCAAAAGAACTCTCATGAACCTTATCATTAGAAGCATCCTTACCTTTACTAGCAGTGACAGGAGACTTCATCCTACGAATAGAATTGGCAATTTGCTCCGCAACAACCATCCTCTTCTGAATCCTCTCTGCATCCTCTTTCTTAGCTCTCGTAGCTTGTTCACCACCCACAGCTCTAACCTTCTCTTGCTTCGGAAACCCAATGACAGAGCTCAAAACATCCTCACCATGGAAGCACCAGCCACAAAGAGAGGGGCATTCTTCTCTAGGTGTTGACCAAGTTTCAAAACCCTTCTCTTTCGACTTCCCTCCTCAGGTTTCTGCACAAGTCTAGATGCATGGGGAGGAGAAGAAGCTTCCCCATAAAGATCATTTTTGTATTTTCCCCCTTAGAAGGAACAATCGCCTCTACATCATTAGTGAAAGTCATGTAACCCGCTTCCTCATCCATTTTCCTTTTCCCAGATTTACCCTAAACAAGGGATATGGGGCCCTCCTCCAAAGAAGCATACGAATCAGGGACATAGTCAACATCATCATCCTTATCTGACTCAAAATCTTTATTTAAAATAAGCCTCCTCTTCTTTGATTTCTTAGAAGCCCTTTCCTCACCCGACTCAGTTTCATAACCCTCCCTAGCTTTAGCAAAAATATCCTTTGGAGTTGTGATAGGTCGAATTTGAGCGTTAGAAAGCAAGCAACAAGTAAAAGAGTGCAAATAAACAATTAAAACAACCTACACCTCAAGATTAGCCTAAGTTGGAAACAATGCAAGACAAAGCAACGAAATGGAACCTTATACCTTGCGTTGAGTCGATCCTTTGGTTGGCCCTTCGATCTTGGATGCGTATGCTCCTTTGATGGCTAGTAGAGGATGTGAAGATGGAAATGATGCTTGGAATCATGAAAATGGCTAAGTGTTGGTTGAGAAACAAAACTGCAAGAGTTTGGCTAGCACAAAATGATCTCTCCCAAAATGAGAGAAAAGAGGAGGTATTTATAGGAATTTTGAGAATTCCTAGGGGAAATGGATGGCCAAGATTGAGCCACCAAATATCAAGATGTAGGGCTAAGGTGAGTTGAGAACTCACAAGCCCTCACATCTTGACATGTGGCATGTGATGTAGCCCTAAAAGGTGAGGTGGATATGAGGTGGAAGGAGAAGTACATGACATGGAGGGGGTACAAAGGTACCTTGGGATTGGACAAGATCTCCTCATAAAGGAGGTACTTGTCCCCATGTGGTGAGAGGACAAGTGGGGAATTAAAATTCCTCAAATATTCTCATGGGGGAGAATAATTTAAATTCCAAATGCATTGGGGGATTAAATGTGAATTAAAAATTCACATAGGGAAGGGAGATGCCTTGTCCAAAAGGAGAAAGCCTTTAATAGGGTTGACTAAGGACACATGTCATAAAGGACATGGGGAAGAGAAAAGGAATTTAATATTCCTTGGAAGGATAAAAGGAATTAAAAATTCCTTGAGAGGTTGATTAGGCTAGTTAGTGAGGGATTAGAGGAGGGTTAGGTGACTAAGAGGGATTAGAGGCCAACTTGCAAAAGTTGGAGGATGTGACACATCCTAATCAAGGATTAGGCATGTGCACATCCTAATGATGGGATTAGAAGAAGGATTAAAAGATAAGATAAAAATGATGGAGGATGTGACATGAAGATGGAATTAAATAAATGGAATATTTATTTAATTCAATTGATGGAAGGAGGATTAAAGAGATAAGGTATTATTGATTAAATACTTTAGGGATTTGGCAGAATTAAAGCTATTAATTAAATAATAGCAGATTAATTAACGAAAATAAGACAAAAGGGGATGAATTTGGATAAATTAAGTGTCCAAATTTAGATGTCTACATTTTGCCCCTCTTTGAGATGGTGTTACGAAGTAGCATCATTTCAAAGAATATTAAAACATAGAACCTAGAAGAAGATGGTTAGATTGGGAAAGATGCCCCAGTCATTCCTTTGAATGATTAGGAAGGACAAAAGATGATGAAAATTAGGGATGAATGATGCCCCCTCGAGAGGACATGTGGGTTCAAGAGAACACAGGTGGGCTCTCAAAATGGATGAGATGATGCAAGAGGAGTTGAAGAAGATGATGCAATGTGATGGAAGATTGGGAGGGGAGTGTGGTGGTGGATGAATGGATGGGGGGGAGCGTGATGAAGGATGAAGAGGAAATGAAATCCAAATGCAATTTTCCATTGTCAGAGCACTGATTTTTGCTATAGCATAAGACACAAGACACCAAGGTATGAAGAACCAAGGTGGATTAGTGTCTAATGCATAAAACAAACATAAAAAACAAGAAGGCTATCCCAACAACCCAAAGTCACGATGACCTTGAGTGAAGACTGGAGTGGGATAACCACAAGCACACAAGGACTCTTGAGTGTAACACAAGACCTTAGGGATCTTGGTGGGTACTTTACATGGGACAGAGAGACAAAAGAAAAGATCAAGATACACCCTATGTTGACTAGTCAAAGCACACCATGATATGATGGATCAAGGTGACCATGACAAGTGATGATAAGGAGCTCAAATGATAAACAAAAGCCAAAAGCATCCAAAGATCACAATTAATTTCAAATGTCCTTTGCCATAGGATCAATCAAGGGGATGGATGGGATTGATGAGGTCTGTTAGGAAGGATGCATCCTGTTGAGACCGATGATGGATACTAAATTAAAAGATTGATATGCCGTAGGATATTCAAAACCGATTGGATATGATGATACAAGTGGATCTTGTTTGTTAAGATCCAGCTAGATGAGGGCATAGCTTGATGACACGACACGAGAGACATGACACAAGATAGGAGACCTCGATGGACGATAAAGACGGGACAGACAAAGAGGAACAATATATGAAGATTGATGATAGATGATAAAGGATCAGATGGACAAAGTAGAAAGATTGATGATAGGCGATAGAGGGACAAAGTGGACAATGAAGATCGATAATGGAACCCCGGAGGTGGATCAAATGATCAACCTTGCCTACGTGAAAGCGCAAGGGCAACGTAGTTTGAAAAAAGTCTAACGACAGACCATGATGGAGATTATGATGGATGACCAAGATAGGATGGAGAATAGGAGAAAAGTGGACAAATATAGACCGATGATGGATGGAACCCCGAGGGCGGATCAAATGATCGACCTTGCCTACGTGAAAGCGCAGGGGCAACGTAGTTCGACAGAAGGCCAGAGACAAGTGATGGATGAAAGATGACGAGATAACCCTAGATAAGGGGATAAAATGATTGGACAAACATGATGGGACAAGATAGACCTGTTGGATTGGATTGGAGGATAGTGACTAGACAAAGCTCAGGGATGGGATAGTTATTCAAATCATCAAAAGATGAAGTGGACGGATGACATGCCATATAGATGAATGATGAAGTGATAAGATAGATGATGTTGGATTATACGGGGAGAATGGGGATCACGAAGCTTAAGGAGGGGATAGTTATCCAAGTCATCAAAAGAGGAATTGGGAGGATGAAAGGATGGATAAATAAATGATGAGATGATGAATGATAAGATAGGATAGGAGATTGGAAAGATGTGTAAAAGAAGAAGTGATGATGATGAGGGAGATGGAATTGGGTTGCGTGGGGAAAAGCCTATAGCTAGATACCAATGACAAGGGATTATGAGATGGGATGAGGGTAGAGGATGGGGGGAGGAAAAGGATTGTCGGGATGGATGATGAGGAAAAGGTGGTCAGATGGATAGATG